>JAOVYU010000011.1:18921209-18931808 GCA_025674565.1 Synodontis membranacea | reverse complement strand
GCAATCACATTAACGTGTGCAAAACAGCCAGTGAAATGACTTTGCCCGCCAAGTCCAAGGCAAGGCTTGTCTACTGATTAATTTATAATGGTGTAATTAATTTATATGCACTATGGTTGTAGTGCATCTTGGTTGTAGTAAAAAGGTTAATTGTTGTTAAGTTAATGAAATGTAGGCCTATCCTTTTTTGCTACCATTACCTGAATGATTTCTAATGCCAGAATTGGATTTGAGATGTTGTTTTTATTACTATTATTATTATTAACTGCGATAATATTCACTGTCTTTTTAGAGGAAGCTAGCTCTACAAGCTAGTCAGAGGCATTACGTATTGTATGTGTTGTGCCAATAATGCAAAAATGCAGTGAAAAAAAAAAGTACTTAAGTATTTTTAAAAGCAAATACTTCAGTACTTTAACCTAAGTAAAAATTTGACTGCATGACTTTCACTTGTATTGGAGTAACATTTGACCAGTGGTGTCTGTACTTTCACTTAGGTAATGAATGTGAGTATTTTGTCCAGCTCTGTCTAAATTATACAGATAGAATGAATCCCAGACCAGCATGTACATGAAAGCTTGGATTTAATAACTGGTAGAACTTCTTTTAGCAACAACAATCTGACGATGATCAGACTTCCCAGCTACAAAACAGCTTTATCCCATCAAAACTGCTTGGATTCCTCGTGTGAAAATTCCTCATCAGAATATACCACTGCATTTCAGTTCAGTTAGGGTCTCAGCCACTCTTGTCTTCTTTGCTTTTTTTAAAGCCTTCTGCTGATTGTGTGCTTTGGGTCATTGCCACCTGAAGCTCAATAAAAGACAGAGTGATGCCCTGATGCTCCCTCCACCATGTTTCACATATCTGAAGGGGATTACAGAGGTTTCTAGTAATTACACCATTTCTCTTATTGCTGGTAAACTTCTTTATCAGTCGTTCATTATCAGCTTTTATTGCATTCCAGAGAAACAAAGTCTAAACACGGCATGAAGCAAAAGAACAGATTATGTAATATTGAGGCGTGTTGTTTTAAAAATCTGTTCCATTTCCCACAAAACATGCACCAATTTAACATCTACGGTACGTGATTGTTATGCTATGGGATAATCTCAGTAGGAAGTAGGTCTACATTTCCGGATCCAGAAACATAAATAACGTTTCTGTGACGAATGATTCAGCACTTTTCAACAGCACAATGTCTGATGGGGCAGCATGATTCCTTTAATACTCCAGTACACAAAGTGTCCTGTGCCCCAGATAACGCAGTGCCTTCCTTCCTGTCCTGCTCTTAAATCCTGGTCCTGCAGCACAGTGCTTCAGACTAGAGAACATGTACTTTAGCCCAGATAATGATGCCACACAGTTTCTGTCTATCCTTCCCATAATCCTCTGCACTAAGTAGCGAGTTGCCATTTTCGAGGGGACCGATGTTCCGAAAACGACCCGGAACAATTCAGTTTTGCTGCACAGAGGGCTAGCAGGTCACGTGCTTTCTGAACAGTGATGAGTATAAAAATGTAGAATTGCAGCATCCAAATCTCAAACAGGAAAATCTCAAACAGGCAAACTCCAAAGTCTTAAAACGAACAACACTAATATTTGCGCCGATTAAATAATGATTTTTTTTTTTTTTAAGCCAAGCTTTTGCAATTCGGTGCAATAGAACAGCATGAAATGTGGGACATTTTCATATGATATGGGATATTTTTTTTTATTGACGGAGGAACAAAGAATTATTTTGTACTGATTCCAAATCAGAAATCAGATTTTGATTTTGAATACGCAGATTTAAAACAACAAAATGGATCAGTGCCATGCGAAATGCAGTAAACTGAACCATTTATAAAATACTTAAAAATTAGCTAGTGCTTTCTCCTAAGAACATCCGAAACACCAGTGAAATCTTAAAGATGTGGTGGCCGATAGCAGCAGGAAGTAGACCCATAGACTATTATGCACTGATAGTAAGCAATGAAAGAAATTGTAAAAAAAAAAAAAAAAAAAAAAACTATAAAACCGACATAGAAATCATTACAAGAGCGGAAAGACCTCCACTATCTGTTCAGCTGCTTGTCCACAATCTGTTCCTTTACAGCTGCACTTCACAAACCCACAACAAAACCACCGCTTGTTCTGCGACACCCAATACATCTGTCACAGAGCCCAGCTGGACCCACAGGCCAGGCCAAGGGGATTATGGGAGATTTTTGGCAGCATGATGTACAGCCCCCTAAGTTGCCTAGCAAAGCGAGGAAGAATAAAGCGAGAGAGAGAGAGAGAGAGAGAGAGAGAGAGAGAGAGAGAGAGAGAGAGAGAGAGAGAGAGAGAGAGAGAGAGAGAGATTCTTTAAAGTCTGACTGTTTTGCTTTCAAAGGAAAGATTTAACTGTTTAAGTAGCATTGTAATCCCTCCATCCACATTTACTGTAGCATACGTATTGGACTCTCTCTTTTTAAAATATTCTGCGAGATCACTAGTTAGACACTTGTTTAATCCCCAGCAGCTTACAATACTAAAATGCTGACATTTTATTTAGCTAATTTACAATTAAATGTTCAGTTAGGAACAATGAACAAGAGCAATGCATTACACATGTCTCATAGGGGGGGCAAAAGGTAGTAAAATCTATCCTTCCCATCGACGTTTGAAATAAGTTGGCAAGAATGTAGAGTCTTCTTGTTTCTTTTGCTTTTGGCACTCTGTACAGTGCAATGATAGTTCCTGTTTACTGCTGAATCACATTCATTTGTACAGGGAATCGCACAAAAGCTCTTTCCCATTTTAGATCTGTTTTTCTTGCGTGTGTTTTCATGACATCCGAGCTGTGCCATTTCCGCCTACGGTGATGTTACATGCATGCCCATGATTGTACATTATTGACACCTCTGCTGTCTTAACAATGCAATTACACCTAGGAAAAAACTAAGAGATTACACAGTCTGATAATAATCACGGTTTGTTTTGTATTTCCTTGATTCAAATTGTCATAAATTTGTACCGTGATTTAGTGTCACACGATATATGTTATATACCTAATGCTTTCTCCCAAACATGGCAAGCCAGCCAAGTACATCTATTCAAACTACTGTTCATGCTGCATGACAGGCATTGCAACACTCTCAGAGGAATGAGCCATCTACCCTCTTCCACATACACGAACTCGCAAATGTTTGGCGTTGCACTGATCGACAGCGGAGAAAACACATACTATTCCTCACGCGCAGACAGCATAGCTAATATAGCTCTTCCGATTTCTGGCCGCAGAAGGCCATGGAATTGTTGGGATTCAAAAGAGTAAACTCTTTTTGGTTACACTGCTTAGATGTCTTCTAACCTGTATTTGTTTGCAGGATGTAGTATTTTGAAAATTGGTAGTACTGAGTTGAAGCACTGAATTTAAAATGCACTGCGTAATAAAAAATTAATTAGAATGAATTAAATTTAAAACCTCGTATACAAATTCACTCAGTGGAATGTGGTTATTGAAGGTAGTTTTTGGACTGAAGTAAATGAAAGTATTATTAAACTCTTTTTTTTTTTAAAAAAATTCTGATTTGTTCATTCTCAGACTCAGATCGTAGTAGCACATTTTTCATCCCCTGCTCTTAATTTCATGCATTTAAATCTGTGCTTTTGAGACAAATAAATGTCTAAACAAGAAAGCCTGAATTGAGTCCAGAGCACACATAATGGACTATAGAGAAAATATCACAAGTGTGCAGCATGACTTCATTCATTATACTAAAAGCATTTAGTGTTTAGCACTGTACACTACTGGATCCATTAAAGCATTAACCAAATGTCTCGTTTCTTTGTTTTTTACCCCCCAATTCTCTCATCTCTATGACACACATATTAATGCATTTTAAACGACTTAAAAGACAGTATATTTTAGATAATCTTTTTGGAGTGTGTTATTGTGTTCATTTTCTAAAAATTTTCACACTGCCACGCGACCGAGGCTTTTTTTTTTTTTTTTTAAGAAATTGTCATGCTTCGTGTTTTTTCTCTATATCTATGAATTTTTAGCTCTCTATTCTTCCAAGAATGTACATTAATCTTTTTTTTTAAATGGATAAACCACCTCTAAAACATAAGCTTTAAGTTAGGTTAAGGATTACCAAAGCAACGCTCACATTCTGGATGTCCTTTAGAATTTTGGTGAAAAACAACGGGAGCTGACTCTTTACAACAGGGTTTCTTTACCAGTTTAGGTTTAACATTAATAACACTGTGTGCTGCCTACTGCTGTGGAGCGTATCCGATTTAGCAACAGCGCCTTTTGCAGGGCATTCACACTAAAGCCTCGAGGGACAATTAGGTGTAAGAACATGCTGATCCACCATCATTGATGAAGAAGATCCAGAAAAGGCTGTACTGTATGCCGTTAGAGTGAACATACAAATGATAAACGAATCTTGCCGTAGTATGTGGGAGAGATTAATACCAGTTCATAGATATCAGATACAAAGGAGAGTACATGCTTTGTTGGGCAATAATGAATTAACGTCAGAAAAAAAAAAAAAAAAAAAAAAAAGGCAAAAACGCAGTGAATATCAAACCAGCAAACGTGGCTTTTAATTGAAAATTGAAAATCCCAGAGAGGAAAAACCCTGGGGGATAAACACACTGAGACGTTTACCTCCAGGAGAACCAACTTAGAGATTAATTACTGCTGTTGAGTGTTGAGTGTACTGGAAGATCATCACCTTTCCATTCAATACATACCATCCATATAGCGAACTAACAAGCATTACTCACTGTCTCACCAAGATCACATTTATTTCTCCATTCTGATGTTTGATTTGAATATTAACTCAAGCTCTTGACCTGGATCTGCATGACTCCATGCTTTCCAGGTGATTGGTTGTTTAGATAATTGTGCGCAGCAGGTGTTCCTAATGAAGCGCTCAGCGGGTGTAAGGGCTACTAGACGTCACGTGCAACGTATGACCTGAAACGCATACACGTTGTGATCACAGGTTCTGAACATCTCTCTCAGCAGCCACTGATCATCAGGAGGCTGGAGACAAAACGAATAGGGATGCTCATTTTATAGAACAATCGCATGTCCTCGGCTGTAAAAAAAGGGAAAAAAAAGCGCGCCATTCTGGCACCCAAGCTTTAAAGGTCAAACGAGCGCTGGCGGGAAAAAAACTACGGAGCCTGCGGTCAAAAGGATGAAATGAATCAATTAAATAAAGTGTCGAGTTCAGGAGTTCGGGGGCATGTTGCCATATTTATAATCTGTCTGCCTTAAATCAGACCTGGACAGGAAGACGGGACGTCTAACGTGGAGGTTTGCACTACTACCAGGATTTTGTGGTATCCAACAAAAAAAGTCTCCAGCGCAAGCAGTTCCGTCTTTCATGCAGGCAGGAGCAAGCAGCTTTTTATTATTATTATTTTTTTTTTTTAATTAGAGGGTTTCAAATGCAACAACTGAGAGGATTCAAAAGCTGCTTAGAGAATAATAAGAGGTTGGAGACACAAGGCGAAGAGAGGTGTGTCAGAGTTATTAGAGGACATTTATGTCACATTTAGAAAGCAACACTGTACAGAATTTAAACACATTAAATTACTTTTTTTGGGGTTTTTTTTTATCATTAAGATAAAAAAAGAATCATATCTCACTGAATCTATTCATAACACGTCGAATTTTCACATGTGGCCAGGAAGAACAACAGGGCTTCCTTGCGATGCGCAGTCCCGAAAAGCCGCCCATGCGTTATTAATTTCTCATGACGGCTCAGTGAGAAGAGCTCGAGTATCGCCACACCTGTTAGGAGCGCGCTCGCCCTCACCTGCAGTAACAGTGCTCTGTAATTCATGGCCCTCGATGCCTCATGTTACAGTCTGGGCCATGCCTCGCTCTAGTGATTCTCATCTCCAGAACTGGAGGGGTGGAACCTGAGAACTGCTCTTCACTTCAGACCGGAGAAGACGTACAGCGTGTGCATGTCAAGGTACCGACCGCTCAGGCTGCAGATAAATCACATTTTCTGCCCCAACGACTCAAAGCAGTACCTGACTAATGGGGCGAAGGATGTGGGGCAGGTGGGCCGAGCCTGAAACATTTAAGCGAACGCTAATCCCTTTAATGTAACAAATGACATTAACAAGGCGATTAAGCAGAAACCGCATAAAAACTTGTGTGTGCGCGTGGCAGTAGGGGGGGTTCTGTTCTGTTCTGAATACAGAACTATAATGTTCTTATTATTATGGTTTTTCTACCACACAGTTTGCCAGAGAACATTTTCACAGATCATTTGCAAAAGAAGAGAGGAAAAACTCCAGGCAAACAAAGCCCTAATTGGAACTACACATCCGAAGCTAGGAGACAGGGAAAATAAAGCTATTTTGGTCGTGTTAATAATTTGGAGAAAAAATTATAAAATTGTTGTATTTGTAGTATTAGTATCCCCCCCCCCCCAAAAAAAAAAACACGCTATAATAAATAAATATAAATATCAGATGTTTTTGTTCTGCAGCTCATCATCATTTGATGGCCTCTCCGAACACTAACGGAGGGAATCCTGGAGAGCCTTGTTGCTAGGACACTCTGTACTGCTCGGATGCAGGATGAAATCCTGTGTGTGTGCGCGCGTGTGTGTGCGCACGTGTGCCCATGTGTGTCTCTTGTCCGGCATCAGAAGCGACACACACCTGAGTGATCAATTGCTCAATCACACCAAGGCCTTCAGTGCTAGACCAGGTCTCGAAACCCTGCCGATAACAAATTCTTCCCAAAACCAAAAACAGAAATCTCTCCGGAAACAGCACCAGCAGTACCAGCTTAGCATTAAAACCCTAAAACGAATAAGTGCATTTATTGGTCAGCCAGCACGCATTTCCTGAGTAAACCATTTGGCAGTCACATTAAATGACAAAAGCTTTACATGTTCCACCAACGACAGGTGCGTTATGCGTCCCCCACATACGGTAAATGGCAATCGGCTCTTAACCAAACACGGTTTAAATATAATAAACAAATGAAAAGGTTACAGACACAATTTTAGTTACCGAGAGGCTACCGTCAGCGTTCTGGCATTTCTCTCCCACATACAGTATACAACAGAACTCTCACACTCAAACAGTCCTGATTAAACTCAACGAGACCGTACAAGACATATGATTTTGGAGACACGTCTCCTTAACCTGTACAGCAGGGTTCACATTTCGTACAGTCTCAAGCTAGAGCCCTTATACTGTAATGCGCTCAATAACTTTATCATAACTTCCTTCAGCAATACCATACACAAGAGTAACAGCGTTTCTGCCAACAATGACATCAAATGCCTGAAAACACCGCCTGGCCCCGCCAAACTAAAAAGACGCTTCTTTCCAAACCTGGCACGCTGTTACGAATATTACACAATTATCGCAAATGTAAATATTCAAACCTGGTGTCATACGGTATTATGTACAGTAGTAATGAAGAAGTAGTTGTTTCATCAATATAGAAGAACTATCCTGTTAACCTACATACGGTATTTTGCATTTTTTAAACGAATAATTCCGAAAACCTTCAAAGAGTTTCCTCTGGTTTAAAAAAAAAAAAAAAAAAAAAAGGCCGCATACGAGGAGTCTTCGAATGAATAAAAGTACAAGCGTTAGCAGTGTACAGAAATGAATTCATATAGTATCCGTAAAACCCCCAACCCACACTCAGACAGTCACGTGCATCAGACACGACGGTGTCGCTGAGCTTTTCAAAGGTAGAATCATTCTACGTGAAACCTGCAAACAAGCAACGCTGCCCAGGATCCACCAGGACAAGACGGTGTTTACTCTCCAAATGTCATGTGACCTCGGTGCACCCCTGATTACCTTTCCGCTGCGCATATATCCTCGGTGACATGGTGTACTTAGCACCGAGTGATCACTCGAGACGTACGTTAATATCAGGCGTCAAAAGGGGCAGCAGTTTCTACATATTATTAGTTTAAAAGCCGTTCTTGCGCATGACATCTGCGCTTGACCTCTGGACCGAAAATAAGTTACCAAATAATTACCCTGTGATTAAATACCTCTTAAGCACTAAGTGCTTTCTCATATCAATATATAACATGGTCAATTATTAATGCCTGAAGTACTATCTAGAGGAGAAGTACTACGTATCTCCAGTGCTCTGTGCACTCAACGCTCAGCCAACTAAACAAGCATGGAGATGCGACATGCATGAAGCAAAGAGATCAGTTACCGGCATGCATGGAATGCAGTTACCGTAAAAGTTATTGTAATTTTTCTGAACAAAATCGGTCATTGCATTGATAAATCTGACAAGACGCTTTTATCCAAAGTGACTCCAGGGCAAGACTGAAGGACAGGGCAAGTCAAAAATATGATATTATTCATACAGAGAGTAAAGAGATTTTCAATTTTTTTGGTTTGGTTTTGTTTTTAAAGCACTGGAGCGTGAACATAGCTCAGCAGACGCATCTTTGTTGGCGATCCCAGATAACAAAAGTGTTCATAAACGGAGGAGATTTTCACGGAAACCGATAAAAGAAACCTGGTTTTCAAAGTGCAATCACTGACTCAAGACTGATCTTTAGTGAATCCTGTCCTGATTCGTACGTCTCCCACAGGAGTCATGTTCTCTCTGGGGTATTTCAGAGACGACACACGAGGCTGCTTCCTTCCCTCAAGAGGCAACAGCAAGGTTCCACATCCTCCAACGACCATAAATTCAGTCTTTATAATGAACCATGTCAGCCTCCAGTTAGCAACAGAGTGATGCAAAACCAACCGGGTGCAGACCTGCACAGCAATAATCAGGGCCATATGTATGCTAATAAATTATGGCCAATGATCAGCTCATTAGCATGTTCACCTAGAGGCCTGGCCTGAGGCAGAACCATATGTGCGGCCATATGCCCTTGTCGCGCGGCCAGTCAATAAGGTTATCTCTCTTAACACGAGAGTGTCTCTTTTAGAAAAAAAAAACGAACACGCGAGAAAGTGAATCCTCATTGTGATACTGCTGGAAATGGATTAGTGTCCCTAAATCGAATCACTTGTACTTGAGTCAATAAATATGGAGCCACACAATCTTCGGAGAACGATCGTTTATCTTGCCTGGTAATTTAATTGCTATATATTTACCGAAGCTGGTCCTGAGGCCGCGCAGCTTTCTGGCAAAGTGCAACGTTTCGGTGACGAGCAGACGTGACGGAGTCAGAAACATCATGGGAATGTATTCTGTACGTGTTTTCAATTGGCACGCTCTTCAAAAACCTGACAGATTTAACAAATCAAGTGCAACAGCTTCGGTTATAATTTGTTCCGCGTTTGTGGCGTCATCATGGGTTTTTTTTGCCATGTGTTAAAAGGTCTGTACTGTACAGGTTTGCTCACTTTTGTTACGCCATGTAACAGACACAGTTCCTGCAGCATGGTCATACCTGTACTTACTGAAGGTGTAGATTATTGATTTATTCATATAAAAGCAATAAACTTTTGGTGAAGCCAAATATTTCTCCATTTACGCGTTATGCCATCTCTAGAAATTAGAAGCCATCTCGCAACTCAGCGCAAACGTTATTCTATGCAATAGTCTATCGCCAATGTCAACATATCCCAACTATACATACCTTAATAATCACTTTCAACTCCTGCTCTGAATTTACACTCACTCACCTTACAGTACACGCACAATTTCACTATGCACAGCGTGGCGCCTGATATTGTGCGTCTGTCTCCACTAAGACTACACTGTAGGCTACTACAGCAAATTAATCCCCTTGTTGAAAGCAGCCTCAAAGAAGAAGAGAAAAAAAAAAACCAAAACAACATAAAAGGGTTTACCTCCATAGAATTTCACTGGCGCTTATATCTGATCCTGCTTTTCAGACAGGAAGCATTGGCATTCTCGATATATTCTAAGAGTGAGAGAGTAAGCGAAATGTACGCCGAACATCTCTGAAAGAGATCTCTAAAAGTAACTGGCATTGGTCGTGAAAGGTTTTAGGGGGTATAATTCCCTCCACCCACACAGCAAGTTTAAGTCCTGGCTTGCAATACACAGCCTGGTGCTTTTCTCAAGTAAACGTGGCCAAGAACCACCCACTTTCACAGGAAGAGTCACGGCAGATGAATGACACTGCAAATGGCCAACCATGTTCGCTCACCACAAAGCGATCATATGGAGCGCTCTAATAACTCGTTTTAAAGACACCGTGACGTGGATTTTTTTGGTCGGCCCGGTTACGTCTTGCCTGTAAAAGATGACAACGTTAACGCGCTTGCCAATTTGGAAACTGGTGTACGGAAGTGTATAAAGTTCAGATAACCGATCAGATTGCCACCTTCAAGATTCGGAAGCTTGGGACCGGCTACGTATACGATATTTATCAAATGCTCTGGGAGCTGTAAGCTAAAACTGGTTCTGAGGAAAAAGGAGCTGAGAGACCCAGTGAGGCTGACCCTGACACCAACAAGTGTGAAAAAGCTAAAAAGGCATCACTGGACACTTTCTCATCCAGGCACGACTCTGCAACCAGAGTACAGTGTGTACGAGAGAGAGAGAGAGAGAGAGAGAGAGAGAGATGACTGCAAGACAAAGACCTGATGATCTCATTACAGATTACCTGG
>JAOVYU010000011.1:18899770-18921109 GCA_025674565.1 Synodontis membranacea | reverse complement strand
GAGAGAGAGAGAGAGAGAGAGAGAGAGAGAGATGACTGCAAGACAAAGACCTGATGATCTCATTACAGATTACCTGGTAAATTCAGCATGGCTCTTCCGCGAGACAGAAACTGGCTAAGTGACACCTCCGCTGGATCGTTTCTCACATTCATTACAATTACCTATGGCCAACTTTCATAAGATATCTACATTTGGCCATGACTGAGGAATTCACAATCTATCCATTATCTGCCGCTAACCTGTTAGGCGTTGAAGGAACCTGAAGCCAATTCTATCTGACATCAGGCGAGAGGTGGGATACAGCCAGAACGGGTCACCACTCGATCGCAGGACTAATACAGAGACGAACAACCAATCGCACTCGCGGTCACACCTACGGGTTATTTAGAGTAGCCAGTCGACCTAATCTGCATGTGTTTGTGCTGTGGGAGGAAACCGGAGCACCCAGAGGAAACCCACACAGGCACACGTAAGAACGGGTAAACTCTACACAGAAAGGCTTTAACTGAAAAGAAAACCACAGTCCATTATCGAGTGAATAATTAAAAAACTATAACTCGATACCAGCCGTTACTCATACGTCCACTTGTGTCTCAGAATGTAGTATTCAGCAAACTGATGTGTGCCTGCTCACATCTCCAGCACTTCTAGTTCGATGATTTTCTGCACCTTCTGT
The DNA here is from genome assembly GCA_025674565.1 of Synodontis membranacea. Taxonomy (NCBI): domain Eukaryota; kingdom Metazoa; phylum Chordata; class Actinopteri; order Siluriformes; family Mochokidae; genus Synodontis; species Synodontis membranacea. Next base: position 18,920,433 of record JAOVYU010000011.1, on the reverse strand, counting down.
GCGGGGTTCCTCTGGGTTTCCTGGTTTCCTCCCACCTCCCTGAAACATGCCTTTAGGTGGACTGACGACTGAAATTGTCATTAGGCGTGAATGAGTTTGTGAACGTGAGCATACATGGTGCCGTGCGATCATCATTCCATCCGTTCCTTGGAAAAAAAAAACAAAACACAGATGTTCCACAACTATGTCTAAATACATCCTGAAGACGAAGCCTCTTTAGCCCAGCTCATCTCAATCTCAGCTTTGTGGTTGTTAAATTAAAAAACAATACAAGTCTCTTGGCGTCTCTGGATATATAGAATAAATGCAAAGTGAGCAATCGCGTATAGACCTGAACATAAAACTTGACAGGCGTATAAATAAGAACTAAGTGTATTCTGTGCTCACACGTTTAATACGTTTTAATATGACGCTGCCGATTGCATAGATTTTCCTAAACCTATCAGATATCAAATCAAACATTAGATTAAATACGGCCATTGGTATAATGTGTGGCCTTGTGCATTCCACAGCAGTCGTCCACAGTGTGGTCACAGTCTCGCCTCACTCTTACAGAATACAGAGTAAAGAAGCGTTTCCATTTATTGTCATCCATCTGTTCATTTTTTTCCCCCGCCCAATCAAGCGCCACACGTCTCCCCCGAGCCTGTGCGGGTTTCCTCCAGGTGCGCTGGTCTCCTCATACAGTCCAAAGACATGTAGATTGGACCCACTGGCTACTCTAAACTGCCCATAGGTATGAGTGTGAATGTGAATGGTCGTTCATCTCTGTGTTAGATTGCAGACAGGGTTTCAGGGAGTACCCCGCCTCTCGCCCCAATGTCAGCTGGGATTCGCTCCAGCTCCCCTGCAACCCGCAACGGATAAACGATACAAAAAAAAATGGATGAATGGATGGAAGTTCCTTACTCCAGGGGTTCACATCTTTTCCTGGTCTCCAACAAATTCGCATCCCACTAACTCTGCTCTTCATCGTACTACAGGTAACATCGCATTGTCACCGCTGATGACTACTCGAACACGTTTGTGACATCATCATCATACAATACAACTTTCGAGCACCATCTTTCATCACATGCAACTCTCTGTTTCAGGTTATAATCCCAACGACAAGTACTTACGGTGCCAGACATTTTAAGGAAAGGCTGATCTTTCTACGAGAAAAGAACAATCAGGGCATTCTATCTTTCTGTTTTATATACAGGACCGGGATAATTCCTGTCCAATTGTACCGAAGGTGTCTAAACCTCTCTGAATGGTTTGGATTACCGTCATGATCCCGGTCTAGACTAACTTTCGGTTTAGGATTGCAGTAAGATTTAGGTCTTAAACGTTAAGACTTAAAGGGTTAAGATTTTAGGGTTGGAAATAAAGCTAGGTTTAGGATTAGGTGTTAGGTTTAAGGTTAATATTCTCGGGTTAAAGTTAAGGTCTAGTGTTGCATGTTAGGTTTAGGAGTTTTACGCGAACATCACGATTTTTTAAATAGTCGACTGATATTGCGATATCGTGAAACCGTGATATTTTAGACTGGGTCTAATCGGGACACATCTGGCTGACCATAAGGTTAAGTGAGTCATGGAAACAAGCGCTCACATCATCTTTCAGTGAATCTTACAGTAGGTGATCTGGTGTATTGTTGTTTTTCAGCAAGATCCTGATCATGGTCATTTAAACATCTGCAGTATTCTGTAAATGGTCTGAGACATGCTTTCACCCCAGGGGGAGGGCAGTTCAGTCCAGGGCCTGAAATGATGATGCGTGATCAAATGCAACAAGGCTGACATTTTGAGAAAACAGCATGGCACTGAATCTGGATTGTAAAGCCCCGAAGGAGCCTCTACAGTGAAATCATGGCATATTTGGGCACGATCTGATTTTCTGTCCATATCTCTTGTCCACCGCAACCGCGCAATCAGACACACTGGACACAAAACTGTCCGTTTATGAGGCTCAGGAGCCGGTCCTTAGAATAAACACACACGGCGTCAGTGCTCAAACAGTCCTAGATGAAAAAGCGCTGTGTGTGGATTACAAAAACAGGATGTTTTGCGGCTACGGTTTGGGATCGTGAACTGTAGCACCAGCGGAGGAATGTTTCATCTCTTACACATCTGCGCTGAACAAAAAAAGAAAAAAAAAGAAAAGAAAAGAGGCGCTTGAAGGCGGTTACCTGGTCTAAAGGCAGGTTGATGATCTCGCTTATCGGCTGCAGCAGGTTGGATCCAGTGCAAGCTGATATGGTGTCGGTGGCCATGATTCAGAGCGGATTCAGCCCTGCTGTGCTTCTGCTATAGACGGTAACGGCACACAAACCTGCTCCGAGTCGTTGTCCCTCCTCCTCCTCCTCCTCCTCCATCATCACCGCCGCCACTGGTGCTGCTGTTCAGGCTCCACCTACTGGAGACAAAGCGCACTGCAACGCGCGACGGCTGACAAAACACTTCCGCGTTGCAGTGCGCTTTGTCTCCGGTAGCTGGAGACAAAGCTCACCGCAACTCGCAACGGCTGACAAAACACTTGCTTTGTTCTACAATGTTCACGTGACAAATATCTTATGACCAAAAAAAACTAATTTTATTATTATTATTATTATTAGGAACACTTGTTGATTCATGCAATTATCTAATCTATCCAGTAGGTGGAGACAAAGCCCACTGCAACGCGCAACGGCAGACAAAACACTTTGCTTTGTTCAACAATGTTCACGTGCCAAATATCTTATGACCAAAAAAAAAAGATTTTTTAAAAAAAATGATTATTATTAGGAACACTTGTTGATTCATGCAATTATCTAATCTATCCAGTAGGTGGAGGCAAAGCTCACTGCAACGCGCAACGGCTGACAAAACGCTTGCTTTGTTCAACAATATTCACGTGCCAAATATCTTATGACCAAAAAAAAAAAAAAAAGTTTTTTTTTGAATTATTATTATTAGGAACACTTGTTGATTCATGCAATTATCTAATCAGTGCCTCACCTCACTAATGCTCTTGTGGAAAATAAATGAGCATCAATGAGCCTCTTGCAGAGAGCCTTCCCAGAAGATGGGAGGTTATTCTAACAGCAAAGGAGGGATACAACTGGAATGGTATGGTCAACACATATGGGTGTGATGGTGAGGTGTCCACAAATGTTTGTTTGCCGTACAGTCTCGATCTCTAGCTTTGTGCACGTGCAAGAAGAGAGAGGAAAGAAGCACTTTTTTTGTCACACAGTCCACAGACACTGTGCAACGGGACGGGTTGAATACAGGGGCAGTTTTGTGGTTCAGAAACACCTTCTTGATGAGAGAGGTCAGGATTGAACGGCCAGGCTGGTTTGAGATGACAGGAAAGCTACAGTAACTCAAATAAAAAAAAACACTTTACACCACAAGTATGTTGGGTACAGACACAGTGAGAGTTAAAGAGCCCAGTTGTAGCCCAAAGGCCTCAAGGCTCAATGTACTGAGATACTTTTCTGTATGAAACAAACACGATTAACATATTAATCAACATGGGAATAAGGAAGGCAATTTATGAAGGCTGGCTACCTTAAATATCTCTTTAATACCAAAGCAGTTCTGTATTAAAATAGATATAGAAATAAAGATTACACGTGATTTTGAATTGCACTGGAATCTGTTCAAGTTGGTGAAAATGTCACACTATTCTACCTTAAAAGGTCGGCCTACCTAAAATCACACTGTTCTACCTTAAGAAAGCTTGCTACCTTAAAACTATCAGATTCAAACAACAAAATGGACCTTATGTTAAACCCTATGTGCTACAAAACTGTACATTTTTTGACCATACGAACACAGACTGGTTCCCATTTGAGTCTGGTTCCTCTCACGGTTTCTTCCTCTTGTCGTCTCAGGGAGTTTATCCATCACCACAGGCTTGCTCATTATGTTACTATATACAGTATATATAGACAAAAAGCACAAATTTTACTTATACTTATAGTATACATATTTTAATTTTTCTTAAAGGGCAGGCAATTTTGCCCATAAAATGCTATCATTCTGATAGTGTATGAATAATGCATAATGAAAGTTTTGTTTGCCCATGAGAAAGTTTTGGGTACCTACCAGAAACTATTTTTTTGCTCGTTTGTTTGTTTGTTTGTTTGTTTGACTATGTCTCTTTAGGGGCTCCATAAATCAATACTGTATTTGTAAAAACTAAAATTTGCACTTTTTTAGCTTGGAAGCAGGTGTAAATAATTAGTATAGCCATTTAGTTCCATTCACTCCCATTCATTGAGGACTAGGGGTTCCAGAAACCCTACTAGAAACTCTCTGGTTCTACCTTAAGAACACTAGTTACCTTGGTTACACTGGTTCTAGCTTAAGAAGACTAGTTACCTTGGGTACACTGGTTCTACCTTAAGAAGCCTAGTTATCCTGGGTACACTGGTTCTACCTTAAGAAGACTAGTTACCTTGGGTACACTGGTTCTACCCTAAGAGGCCTAGTTATCTTGGGTACACTGGTTCTACCTTAAGAAGACTAGTTACCTTGCTGACACTGGTTCTACCTTAAGAAGACTAGTTACCTTGGGTACACTGGTTCTACCTTAAGAAGACTAGTTACCTTGGTGACACTGGTTCTACCTTAAGAAGACTAGTTACCTTGGGTACACTGGTTCCACCTTTAAGGTGTCACCTTCTTCTACCTTAAGAAGTCTAGCTACCTCAAAGTTGCACCGTACTACCTTAAAGCCACACCATTCTGTCTAATGAAGGACAGCTGCCTAAAAGTCACACCGTTTAGAAACAGGCAAGGGTTATTGACAGCAAAACAGCGGCGTCGCTTTGCTGTCAGACCCGCAAGGTGGCAGAATTCCGTTTAAATACCAGAGACGAGGACGTAGAAGAAGTCGCGAGTCTCAACATGAGCTAGTTATTGGGAAATTGTGAGTCACGTGACAGGGGCAACACCCCTTCCGCTCGCTTCGGAGTGCCGTGATTCTCAGCCCAACGCGCGTAAACAAACACGGACGTTCAGCTAATGTAGAGAGAAGAGCCTTGTGCAGTTTTCGGCGTTAACATGGTGAAGTGTGTGGTGCGGGGATGCCAGAACCAAAGCCACTTGAGACCGGGGGAAATGCGTAACAGGCCCCGGAAGCGCTTCTTCAGCTTCCCCGCGGATCAGGGCCGCGTTCGAGTCTGGCTGGCCGCGCTGAGGGAGCCGGAGCTCTCCTCCACCGAGCACAGGATCTGCGAGGATCACTTTCTGCCCGAGCACATCACCGCGAGTGGCATCAGCCCGGACGCCATCCCCATCATGCCCCCACTGGAGGGAGTGATACTGGGCTCGAACGAGTGGACCTCACCGGTGGAGCCCAGAGACGAGCTCTCAGACCCGATTGAAGTGGTGGTTAGGACTATTGCTTTGATTTCTTAAATCAGGGACACTTAAACAATCTGTATTGTAAGAAATGAAAAAAAAAAAAAACATATCAGTGGCTTGTCCATAAGGGCAGATGGGGCATATACAGTGCCTTGCAAAAGTATTCACACCCCTTGAACTTTTACACATTTTGACATCTTACAACCACAAACTTAAATGTTTTTTTTATTGAGATTTTCTGTGATAGACCAACACAAAGTAGCACATAATTGTGAAGTGGTACGAAAATGATACATGGTTTTTAAAATTTTAAGCAAATAAAAATCTGAAAAGTGTGGTGTGAATTTGTATTCAGCCCCCTGTACTCTGATACCCCTAAATAAAATCCAGTGCAATCAATTGCCTTCAGAAGTCGCCTAATTAGATAATAGAGTTCACCTGTGTGTAATTTAGTCTCATTATAAATGCACCTGTTCTGTGAAAGCCTCAGTGGTATGTTAGAGAACATTATTGAGGTGTCAAAATTTGTAAAAGTTCAAGGGGTATGAATACTTTTTCAAGGATCTGTGTGTGTATGTATATATACTGTGTGTATGTATGCGTGTGTGTGTGTGTGTGTGTGTGTATATATATATATATATATATATATATATATATATATTACACACAGTATATCAGTGTTCAACTATTGATGATCAGTCTAAAATCTACATCCATGACTTCACATTTGATCTAATTCAGTTATTGAGCTGATATAAGCTGATGCGCCATTGATCATCTGACCTTTGTAGATGTTGCCCAGGTTCTCACAGTTTCCCAGCCCTGGTCCTGTACAAACTGTCCTGCTCATGTCAGTGTTTTCCCTGCTGATAGCTTCATCCTGAGCCAATGTGTGTGTTAGAGAACGAAAAACACAAAGGAGCAGTAAGGATGGCTGGATGAATACAAAAGTATCAATACTTTCATTCCTGATCGTTCAGTTTTGAGAATCGATCCTTATATGGTAAATAAATAAATCGATAACTGGTAATGTGATTAAGTACTGGTATTTTTAAATGTATTAATTGTTTTGTTTTTTTTTAAAATGTTTTTTAGGATAGGAATTACTTTACTTTACCTTCTCCACAGTTTTTCCTCACAGCTTACAGAGAGGCACGCAGAGAAACCGATTCTTCCAGTTAGTCAGTCGCAAAGCAGAGCAGCAGAAAGGAAATGAAGCCTCGTGCGGAGCCGTTTTACTCTCGTGCACAACAACGAAGCAGCTTTCATTGTATATTACAACTTCTGATGCCTGCATTTGCCAGTTTTCACTGTAGAAATGGGTCGTTATCAGAATACCGCCCTTAGTCTTCATTGGTATCGGATCAGGAAGGAAATTGTTGGTACAGAACGGATTCAAGGCCATTTCATATCCTGTTACAGCATTTTTTCATTTTTTAAATGAAACTTACAAATCCAGAAAGTCGGCTTACAGCTACAGTAACTTAATAATAGCCATAACACACAGAGCAACCTGGATAGGACCAGATCATGATTATCGCAGCAAATGCCTTGATATGGATTTATTGTTGTTTCACGTCAGTGTTGTGTTGATCAGTGAAAAAATGAGCTCCATAAATCTAATAAATAACTTGAAACCTCTGTCGCCTGTAGACTGAAATTCCAGCAGACGATGAAGAGGAGGAGGATGAGGAGGAGGATGAAAATGAGCCGGAGTTTGATGAAGATGATGAAGAAGAAGAAGATGATGATGAAGATGATGAAGAAGAAGAGGAGGAGTATGAAGACTCTGATGACGAAGAGCCGTTGCACATAGACGAGGAACCTGAGAGGTTGTGGCTGGGAAGACTGTAAGTTGTGTTTTGTAACATATGAAATAGTTGTGAGCAAAAGGCACATCAGATTCCCTCTGATTTGGGAAATAAGAATCTATACCGTATACGATTTTTGACACAATCTTGTGTCTCTTTCAGATTTCTTTTAGTAATCTACTTTCTGTTTTTCCCCAGCCAAGAGAATCTTAAAAATTCAGTGGAAAAGAAATGTGTTCCTGCAAAAAAGGGTATGAATTTTGTTACTTGAGAAATCAGTTGAAGTGTCTGCTCTTTTTACCCAGTAGTGACACTTTAGAGCACCATAGCATGAAAAATGTGCACCACGTGAAATCGACGCAGACGCGATATTGTTTTTGGCTGACTGCTAATACTGCCCTTGTGTCCTTCCTAGCAATTTGTGTAATTGTGTAACACGTATTTGAGTGTTTTTTTTTTTTTTTTTTTTTTTCTTTTCTGTTTTTCAGTCACTACTCCTCGCTCTGACGTAGCGCTTGGACAGCTCACCAGGTGCTTCATGGATCTTCTGCACTCAGCTCCTGAAGGCATTCTCGACATCAACGAGGCCTCAGAAAAACTAGGCACCCTTAAGAGGCGGGTGTATGACATCACCAGCGTGCTCAGCGGTATTAAGCTCATCGCAAAGAAGTCAAAAAGCAAGATCCAGTGGGTGTAAGTACCGGCTGAGGTGCCACGTGTTCCACATTTGCACAAATCCTGGCTTTCGTGAGGAATTTTTCAACTCTAGGCTTTCAGCATTCAGCAACAAATACGTTACGGACACAAGCCTACACGTACTTGTTTGAACGCAAAAGCAGTACGCTAGTCCAGAAAAAAAGGTCCTTACTTTCCATCTGTGGCATTTGGTGTATTTTTTTTCTTTCTTTTTTTTTTTTTTTAACCACAGGGGTCCATCACCAATTACCTGTTTCAGAGGCCAGTGGAGACACAAGATGAAGACTGATCTGCTAAACTTAAAGACTATGGAGGAGTCTCTGGACTGGCTAATTAAAGACTGTGCCCAGCAGCTCTTTGCCCTGACAGACCTCACCGAAAATGCAAAATATCCTTCACATGCCACTAAGTAATGCAAGTCCAACAGAACAGTGTCGATATGTCCAGGAGTCTTTGTGAGCTTAGTCGCATTCGAAACCATCGAGTTCATTCTGAACATCTAAGGTGCCACAGCTAGCTACCTACTGTAGTCATAAAAACACAGCATCACGTCCACAGTTTAGATCAAAAGACTGTTTTAGTATCAACATTTACTTATTAACCACTTAAGCAAAGGCTAAAACACAACAGGGTGCGCAGTTCTAGGAAATATATCAACCCCATCTGATTATTTTAAAATGAAAAAAATAAATAAATAAACGTCTCCCTACAGAAAGTTTGCCCATGTCAATGGTTATATGTTTTGTCTGTTACATAGGAACATGTGTTCTTTACATGTAATTTCTGGGGATTAGTCATTACCATAGGATGATTTGAATGTAGAAATTAGATTGAGCACATAGTGATGTATTTTTACAAACAAGGAAGACTAAATCCAAGCAGGTTTTTATTTCTTTTGTCACTTCTGCTTCTTTCTTATTTTGTTTCCGGTTTTATATGTATGATGGACCACATGGTTAACGTTCTTTGGTCGTTTCAAGTTTTAAGCAAACTGCGTGCGACAGTCAGAACCTGAACCTCTAGGGGGAAAAGCCTCCATACTTGCAGAACTCTTGGTGGTTCTGGTGGTTGTGGAATTAAGTGTTTTATAAGTTGCAGCAATAAGCTAGAACTATTTGGGGAAGGACTCTGATCACTAAGCATTTCTATCATAGCAGATTTCCCACACGCTGACCTTAACTGCAGTTCCACCTCAGCTTATGTGACGTATGAAGACATCTGTCGGATCCCAGCCTTCCAGGATCAGACAGTGATAGCAATCAAGGCTCCTGAGGAGACCAAGCTGGAGGTCCCTACACCCACTGAGGTAAGATCTTAAGAGAACTGGAAAGCTCTCTTCACATTGTAAAGCCTTGACATCTTTGACTTGTGAAAACCGCGGGCAAACCTGAACTGAAACACTTTCGCTTTAGTGCGCATCTCAATCACAAGTTACAACGTGTTCAAGTCTGATTGTGTCCTAAAGTGAAAAAAATCATGATTACGTTCCTACCGCAGCACAGGACTATCACGGGCATTTTCACAGCTGGTATCAAACGAAATTGATTACGCTCACGTCCGTCTTGTCACTGCACATAGTGATCCAAAAAAAAAATACTCGATCAAAACGTGCAGTTTGCTGAGTGAGGGAATTGTACTTGACTCGCGGAGATCTTTAGGCGGTTTTCCAGAATCCAGCCACAGACATCCAGTGAGATTTCCCAGGCTGCTTATGACTGTGGTATGTTTTATAGCAGGGGTGTCCTAACTTTTTTCAAAGGGTGGCAGACCATATCAAAAATACCTGAGGCCAGTATATAAAAAAAATATAAATACACACAGTCATAACATGTTGTTATATTTCATTTGAAACTTTAATTTGAGGGTGTTTATTTCCAAATCAGGTGAACAGCTGTATAAAAGATATTGGATTATTGATCGGAAGGTCAGGAGTTCAAATCCCGGTACCACCATGACTGCCTGTGCAAGGCCCTTAATCCTAAAACTGCTCAGTTGTATAAATGTGTAATAGTCGCTCTGGATAAGGGCGTCTGCCAAATGATGTACTTAAATTTCATGGACCAAAGTATTTGAAACTAACGATCATAAATTTTCATTTTTTAAATAGTTGTTGGACGTCCACTTTAGCTAAGGACCCACAAACTCTGTAGTTTCCAGCTTTTGTTAACTTTGATCTGTCTGTAGTTATGACTAAATTTTATTTTGCAGATTAATTTACAGATGTTGCTAGAGGAGGGCAAAGTCTCTTGCCTTTAAAGGATTACGGCTAGATTTGCTGGCATTTATTTTTTAACATTGTCATATTTGGATCATAAAAATTACCTTAGAAAACGTAACAAATAAAAGTCTCTGTTGCTCCTCATACTTATAGAATTCTTCTAGGTTTAAGACTTTGTCTGTTTCATTCTCCATTGTGAAGCCGATACTGTGCAGCCTTCATATACTGTATATTTCCTGTGATTTAGTAAGCCAAATCATGACAACTGTTATATGAAAATGGATTTGGTTACGGCAGTACTGATGACTGGTATCTTTACATTACCTGTACCAGGAGAGTATCAAGATCCACCTGAAGGGCTCGAGAGGTCCCATCCATGTGCTGACGTGTGAAACGAATGGGTCAGCCACAACGACACAATGCGAGCAGCTTAAAAACGGCCATTTCCTTACACTGGATGAGAGCAGGATAGAGACATCACCACTCCTCACAGGTTCCATTCATGTTGTGATTGCACTTACTTTAAGTGTGCTGCACACGTTAAAGTGGAGAGAGAAGTCATAATTTATGTCCTTCTGTCTTCCTGCAGATTGTCCTACAATTTCTTCTGCTGTCCGGAGCGCATAAGGTTCATAAAACAGAAGTTTATCTATGGAACAGCTTTAGGTGTGTCAAAGGACTGCACCAATTTGCCAATACAGTCAATCCGCTGTTACTCTCCAGGATAGTTTATTTGGGGACCTGCTGCTGTAAAAAGTGTGAAATATGTTGATAGGACCACAGATTTATAAGCTTTATTTTTATATGCATTACTCTGATCTTGCCTAAGTGTTTTGAAAACAGCATTCTTTTTTTTTTTGTTTTGTTTTGTTCTGTTCATGTGTTTATACTAATATCAATTCCTCTGACATATAAAGTAGTTAAGATATAAAAATGCATAAAGGAGTAACTAGATCAGTGTACAGTGTGAATGATGACCACATAAAACCCCCATGTTTTATGTTCTCATAAAAACAGAATTCAGCTGCAAGAAAAACAACAATTTGTTCAAAATTGCAATTACAAGCATTAAATTGTTTTTCTTTGCAGTGGTATTTCCTGAATTAGGGTTCTTGGGTATTTTTCCCAAGCAAACATAATCATGTGTCTTGTGTTGTGTTTCAAGTTTCAGTTCAAAAAAATAAAAACAAAATCAACAATGTGAAATATTTAATGACTTTGTGCAGTAACTGAGCTTATGGGAAAAGTGAAGTTCTATGAGTTGAGAGATCTAACTGTACATGTATAGTGTTATTGAAATCAAACTAAATGTGATTTTATAGCAACAAATGGTCTTAAATCACTGGAGAGGGATGGCTGTCAATAAAAGAAACCTTAATTGTTGAACATTTATCAAAATATTTTTAAACATGTTTAGGGCTGTGACAAAAAAAATGCACAAAATTAACAATAATCATTGTCAAAAATTATTTTATATAATGTTTTAACAAATATCAAAATAAGGTTTGTATTTTCCCTTTCTAAATGTGATGTAAATATTCTCTAAGAACACTTCTAAATCCTTCCAACTTCTTTTATTAGATAGATAGATAGATAGATAGATAGATAGCAGAATAACTACCTATAAATCTACAGAAAGAGAGGCTGGTGGAGGAGCTACTATTTCTACATGCTATAATGTATGTAATAGTAGAGACTGGAATCTTCACTAATGCAACATTATAAACCTTCAGTGAATATGAAACATCTACACAAGTAGGTAAAATTGCAGGTTTTTGTGATGTCAAAAACATAATCAAGATAAATCATATCAGATCTTTTTCAATTTAACATGACACAGCAGCCAAAAAAAAATTCCAGGGAATACAAATGCTGTAGGGAGGAAAACCAAGCACATCTTTATTTGGTAGTTTTATTTCACTCTTCCTTGGTTAAACGGAATAGCCCTCTTCAAGTCATTCCACATGTTTTTGATTGGATTAAGATCTGTGCTCTGACAAAACAAGTTCCAAAACATTGATCATCATCATCTAAAGCCATTGCTTTTCTTGATTTGGATTTGGGCGTTGATTTGTAATTGTGTTGGAAGGTGAATTATTCTAGAATCCCTGTCCCAGGTGAAGAAAGGCAGCCCCATAGCATGATGCTGCCAACACCATGTTTCACAATGTATATTGTGTTCTTTGGGTGATACATTTCCTTGTTTTTATGTCAAACGTCTTTTAGAATTGTGCTCAAAAAGTTCTACATTGCTCTCATCAGATCATAACACATTTTCCCACATGGTTCGGGGGGGGGGGGGGGATGCAGACAGGCTTGGATGCTTTTTGTATTGTTAATCATTATCAAAAAAATAGAGTAAAACCGTGTGTTATGGGGGAAAAAAACACAACTTGGGTGATGTGATGTGGCCTCGAGAAGTCATTTAATAAATCTATTTTATTCTTTAATTTTTTACAGGTTTGCCCTCACTTTTTTAGGTGAACGTTGATGAGTAGTGGGTAGCCTTCAAGCAGTTTGTGCAAGTTTTAGTAACCATTTGTCCATGCCATATAACACATGCTATGTCTATGGCTATGTCCTGGGCTAATGTGGCACATCACGTGGTGAAGCGGACATATGGAGATCTCCCTTCACCAGATTTTACAGAATCAGTGTTTTCATCACAACAGAATACCATTGTAAGGCTCTGAGCAATTTTTATATTCAAAAGTGTGCAATATCATCACCATCAACAGAGGGCACTATAAGAATGGTGATTCTTATCCTCGGTTAAGATCATGGCATAACAGTATCAGCACTTGAGTGAGGTTCATTCTTAATAGTCTGAAGAACAATATCAGCACATGCTTCTGTTCCTCAATTATTAAGCAGCATTAATACATTTTGTCATTCTCTGTCTCAGTAAAGTGAGCCATTTGCACTACTTAGTCTGTTATTTTCTAGTGAAGTGCACCATCAGGACATGATACTAATCCTTATAATGACTGATACTTGGCCTTGACTAGTTCCAAATTAAACAGCCCTGGCAGTCCAGTACAAATGGAAATAGAACGGAAGGTTACATTTGGACACTTTTTTTTTTGTTACATTTACATACTTCTATTTTTTACAAAATATAATTTCAGGAGAAAAAAAAACTCCACTGTTGTGAAAACAACATAACATATTTAATGATTGTTCAGTAACAGAGCTTAGGGATAAAACAGGGTTACATGAGATGAGAAGTTGCTCTGCAACCAAATTCCAAAACATAAAAAATACTCTTTAAACACAAGTAAAGAATTCCAGACATTTGGGCCTTACACCAATGTTACCCAGCATAATTATTAATCCGTGCTCAAGGCATTAAATCGCTGGAGTGAGATGGCTGGCAGTAAAAGGAATCTTAAATGATGAAATCCATTATTTATTCTTAAACCTCAACATGTGGCAGTAGGTGAGATACAACCCCATACTCTCCAGCAGCAGTTTCAGTGTCCATCTCAGATCTGAGCTAATATCATTCAGTGGTGAAGTGCACAAATGAAACAGGGAAAACTCCTCTTCTGGTAGGATCACCTTCAATGTGCCCCACCTGAAAGGTACAGCACATCATTAGTGGATAGCCTTTTGTGAATACCAGGGTATGCGTGTCTCAGATCTGATGCATCAGTGGTGCTTGGAAGCTAATGCCAAACTCCATCCAACATTTCATATAAAACATTTGTATACACTCACCCACCACTCCTTGTCTTCCTCTCCATCTACTATGATCACCTCTCCCTCAGTGAAAGTCAGCTCGTCTGGGTTATCAGCCACACACTTATAGATAGCTTTCACCCGCTTAGGTTTATTTTTCTACCCCACACAGACACAGAAACAGACACCCACAATTAGACGATGTTGTGATGTTTACTTACATTTCACCTTCTTCATCTTTTATTTCGAGTGCCCTAAAGTTAAATGGAATACTTTTTGCCAGTTAACTTAAAACAGGCTTCAAAATAACTCACACATGTGCCACTTCATATTAAGGTTTTATGGCACAGTGTACAGGGAGCTTCAGAGTCAGACAAGTTATAACTAGTGAGAGTATTACTCACTCTTTTCACTGTGTGTGTGTGTGTGTGTGTTTGTGTGAATTCAACTGTATATAAAAATTGGTGGAGGAGAATTTAATCTTATTGCCCAAAAGAGTAATATGGGGAGAAGACAATGATCCCAAAGTAACTTTATAGTCAAAGCACAGTAACTTTAGAAGGCTTTGCATAGCACAGCCAATCTCCAGACTTGAACCCCATTAAATTTATGGAGGATGTTTAAATTGTGAGTCCTTCAGAAGAACCCTCACAACTTTGGGGGAACTAATGATGATTTGGCAAAAGGAATGAACCACAATGGTGCAAAAATTACTCATTACCATAGATGTCTCCAGGCTGTTATTGCCAACAACAGCTTTGGTACTAATGTTAGTCATTTGTTGTGTTCTAATACCCATTTCCCTATCAGTTTAATTTTTAAAATTATTTTTTGTTTTGTACAAATACAAGACATTATATGTGTTTATTTGAAGTGCATGCATGCACTGGAAGTATATTAAATAACAAAAGCAAAAGTGTTTGAATGCTTATATGATACGATACGATACGATACGAAACGATACGATACGATTAGATTCGACTGTCTGTTGATAAACATGTAACACTTTGCCCTCACAGTATCTTGTCATGTGATAACTGGGGGGTAAAACTGCTCCGTTGCAGCATTGACTTACTATCTGTGGTACTCTAGGTTTGGGAACAGGGGGTGGAGCAGGAGGTGATGTTGGTAAGGAACTTGGTGCTGATTGGGAAGCATCTTTTTCTGTACAAAAATATTAGGAAATACAGAAATTACACTTCCTAAAAATAAGAATATATATATATATACACACACAACACTGTATCTGAAGCCTACCCGCTGTTTCACCGGGCCTAGGCCTGCTTGATTGCAGTTTGGAGAGATTTTTCTCAGATCTGAAATCATAAATAAGAGTAAAATTGGATGATGGATCAAAATACAGAGCAGCAAGTGATACTACACACTTTCAAAAGTTCCATTTGGCATGGAGGAGCACACATTCAGAAAATGTTCGAAATAGAACCCATTTAGAAATCTATAACTGTTGAACATTCAACAAACCTATGAGAAACCATTTTGCTAAAAGTGTACAATATAAATTTGTGTGTGTGTGTGTGTGTGTGTGTGTGTGTGTGCGGTATTACCCTGGGGTGGGTTTGAGTGCGGGGACCCTGGGCTGTATGGGTATAGTTGGTGGTGTGGGTCTGAATGGGGGTGGGGGCATTGGGGGAGGAGGAGGCACTGAAATGATTGGTGGATCGGTGGGAATAGTGGGGGCTGGGGGCACTGGAGGCTTCTGAACAATAGGCAAGGCTGGCGGCGCAGGTGGCACTGGGGGCAGAGGAGCATTCTTTGTTTGGAGCTTAGGTTCCTGGACAATTGGCTTCCTCACAGTTGGAGGAGGAGGAGGAGCAGGAGGAACAGGAGGAAGAACTAAAGGAGAGGGAAGACCAGTCAGAGAGACAACATACTAGAAATGGTTAAGCAGACTGTATTACAGCACATCACTCAGCTGATTCCCCATTAAAATGTGGCCATTCTCTTACCATAGACGTTGCTCTCTGGACTAGTTGGATTGGGTGGGTCTGAAGAGGATCGCTGCCTCCCTACTGTCTCCATAGTCTTCCAGCTGCCAACTCCTGAAAATACAACATACATACAGTACACTGTATGCTGGAGATCATTACATTCTTATTAATAATTCAGATTCAACATACGGTATGTGTTTGTACTGTATGTTTTAGAGTCGTCCAGATGCTTACCCATGACTGTGTTGCGTGGAGGGAGCTGCGGTATGGGGACAGTGAGTATGTTAGAAGGGGGGGGACTGAGATCCATCATGGTGCCGTAGGTCTCGTTACACACCATGCTGGGGATTAAGCCTCTCTGCTTTTCTCGGACAGCGTTAACCACATCCCGTGCCAGGGCAGCCATGTTGGGTTGAATAGAGGCGTTGCCTGGGAGGAAGCAGCTTACAGGCCGCTCCTCTCGCTTCTGAGGGATCGGCTGCATGGCATTGAAGTAGAAAATATTCAGATACAGCTGATGCACACTGAATACACAATTACATAATTCAATAATGTCCAAAGGATTCTCAGTAATACTTATATGAACTGAATGGATGAGAAAAGAGTTACAACACTGTGCACCTTGTCCTCCATTTCATCATCACTCTCATCCAGGTCTTCATTGTGCAGACACCATTCATACTCCACATGCACATGGACATTAAACTTGCCAGTATGTGCCTGCGTCAGCTGTCACAGAGAGTTAGACAGAAAAATCAGCAGTGATCCTGCTCAAAATATGCTTTGAAGACCAATGACGCTTTTCGTAAATAATAAAATGCTTGATATAGTGTTTCATTATAATAAAGTCCTTAAACAACTGAAAAAACACAAAGACATTCCTGTCCTAAAACAGTGTTGCATGGACACGGAGGTGCAGCAGGTAGCACTGCCTTCTCAGGCAGGATCCCACGTCCAATCATAAGATTACAGTAGGTTACTGTCTGTGTGGTGTTTCACATATTCTTCCCATGTCTATGTGGGTTTCCTGTGGGTTTTCCAGTTTCGTACCACTACCTATAAACATGCAGGTAGAGGGACTGGCTGTACTAAATTGCACTTTGATGTGCACATATATGTACCGATATATGTGTACATGGACCGATGTTATTCGTATGATTATCCAATCAGCCACTCATGATGCAGCAGTGCAAACTGGACAAGTGAATATTGGTCTAATGAATCTCTCTCTATCATCTGAATGCTGCAGCCTATCTGAGTATTGCTCTTGACCATGCAGATCCCATTGCTGTCACTATTTACCCATCTTATAATGGCTACGTCCAGCATAATAATGTGCCATGTCAAAAAAGAATGAGCTCAGTTAACTTCTGTGGTCCCCAGTCACCAAATGTGAATCAAGTAGATCACCATAAGGAAATGGTACGAATAGGAGATTCACAGCATGAATGTGCAGCTGACAAAACTGTAGCAATTATGTGATGCATTCAACGTCGAGATCCAGCCAACACCTTGTAGAATCCATGCCATGGAAAATTGAGGCAACTGTTCTGAGGACAAAGGGGGATCCTACCTTGTATGGTGTTCCTAATAAAGTGCAGCTCTGTATTATAGTGCATGCTTTATTGCTATATTGAGTCATTCTGTTATTCAGTAAATAGTCACTTATTATCCATAACTGCTTAACACTGAATACATGAGA
Source organism: Synodontis membranacea (assembly GCA_025674565.1). Taxonomy (NCBI): domain Eukaryota; kingdom Metazoa; phylum Chordata; class Actinopteri; order Siluriformes; family Mochokidae; genus Synodontis; species Synodontis membranacea. The sequence goes on along the minus strand of JAOVYU010000011.1, from coordinate 18,903,037 downwards.
AGGAAAAGATGTCACTCTACTGAAGAGTAGTCAATACACCTACAGTTTCTGGGAGGTGAGGGAACACCAGTGCGCAGTAACCATGTAAAGTAAAGTCAGGACTGACTTTTGAGACATGCTACATACTATGCATGATCGATCTGGATTGAATACTGTACTGTATGTGATTGTGCAGTACAACGGTACTATACATGATTATACAATTCCAAATATATGCTGTTTTTATTTAAAAAAAAAAAAAAAAAAACGCATCATCCTACCAGGTCCTCACACTGTGTGTGCTTCAGCCTCTTGGCAATATCCAGTGGTGTCTCTCCAGCTTCATTGGCTAGACACATAAAGCAATTTAAAGAATCGTCAATTGTTTATGATTGTCTATTTATTGTTTTCTTGTGTAATACCAACTTTCAATGGATTTTTATGCATCGTCAATAACAGCATTTTATTAAAAAAAAAAAAAAAAAAAAATCACACCCGTGATGTCTATATTAGTATGAATCCAGATATTAGATCTTACTCATGTTCATAGAGGCTTTGCTCCGTAGTAAAAGTTTCAGACACTCGCTGTTGTCTGTCAGGCAGCAGTAGTGAACTGCTGTGTTTCCCTTTATAGTTTGTTTATCCAGATTCCCACTGCAAAATCACAAACACACACACACACTCACCTTGTATGACATAAGAACCACAATGGTGTCTTTTTTTTCTTTACAATGCTGCCATACCTGTTCTGTACAAGGAAGTCTACAATATGGAGGGAGTTTCTGTCTACTATTCGTACGGCCAGATGTAGCGCTGTCTCACCCTGCTCCTGTAAGAGTATTGAAACACATCTATGAGAAAAGTCAATAAGTACAGTGTTTGTTGGGCAATGACTTAAACTAATTAATTAATTAACTAATAAAATGATATATTGATTATACTGTACTTTAGAAAAACAGATCAACATTTAAATATTCACACCAGAGCTTCCTCTATTCTTATTTCATTTAGGTCAGTGACCAAGACTGATTCGGCTACTCTGCATAAGGGCTTATGGGGGAAGATGGTGGCCTAATGGTTAGTGAAGCACACTTATAATCAAAAGATTGCAGGTTCGAATCCCCTGACCAGCAAGGTAGGGTACTGAGGTACCATGAGCTGCCCCCAAGCACTGCTCCCTGGGTGCTGAAAAAATAGTTACAATGTCACACGAGGTTTAAATGCAGAGGGCACGTTTTGTTGTTGTGCACTGTGTGCTGGTGTGTTAACAATGACAATTAATCACTTTCTTAAAAGTCTCTATTTTCATGCATGCAATCTTTCATGCATGCAACCAGTTTATTGCTAGTTTGGTTGGACGGGGGCCAATTTTGTTGTTTGGTTTGTAACTCAGTTACGTTTTTGTGGTAATAAACAAACACACAAAAACACACTGGTACAAGTGGAGCAGCGCAACAGGGGGTGTGGCATTCCAATTTTACAGGTGCAGGGGAATTTTTTTGTAACCACTTCTCTTAAAAATAGCACCTGCTTTACTGCCTGCAGAGATCCTATTAGCATGAATGCAATGTCAAAACAGAAGCACAGTGTTGTAGTCCAATTCCATTTCTCACAACACCCACAAAAGTGTAGAAGAAGCCCAAAAACTTACTTTTGTTATTTAGACCACATAAATATCAACATATTAACTATCCATGAAATCTAAATAACAGTAATTAATAATTACAGAAAATTCACAACACTCACACTCGATTTGATGCAAGCTTTGTCACACCTTTTCTTTTTCTTTGAATTTTTTTATTTGTCCCTGATTTTCCTAATTTAGTCATAGCCAAGTTCCACCCATCACCTGACAGCTGCCAACCACCGAAGGCGATGACTATGGCGCTTCCTCCGAGGCACATGAAGTCAGCCGTGTGTATCTTTTTGAACTGCTGCACATGCAACATCAGGGTTGGCGTAACACGCTTGGGTGCTATCCACATGAGCTCATAGACGCCCATGACTGGCTACCATCGCTGTAGTTGACAGGGGAGAGAGAGTGTTCCACCCATCTCTCCTTGACAGCACAGGCCAATTTTGCACTCTTAAGCTCCTAGGCACGGATGTTTGTGGAATCATCAAACTAGCAATCTCCAGATGGCAGGGTAAAAGCTTATCTGTTGTGCCACCTAGGAGCTGTTTTAATAATGTGTCACCTTTGAATATTGATTTATTTATGTTGATTTGAACCCAACCTCTTTTTACAATAGCGCCACTCCATGCGACATTAACACCAAGTCATAAAAATACTAATGTTGATACTGTAACTCACATGTTCATTGGCCATAGGGAAGGTCTCGGTCAGGTCCACTCCATCAGCATATACTTGCAGCAGAGAGAAGATGTCGCGGCTCTTCACTGCATCGTACAGGCTACGCAGTTTGGCAGTTCCATCAGTACGTCTGCGCTGAGCAAAGCGCTTCTCAGTGTACTTAGCTGTGATGAAATCTTTGCGGCTCTGCCTGATGGATTGAGAAAAAAAAAATTTCAGTTGTATATATATATATATATATATACAACTGTATTGTTCAATTCAGTGGTTAGATTTATTCAAGAACAGTCAGATCAACTTTGTACAAAAACAGAAATAAGTCCTGACTGATAGAAATCTGTGACTCACATGTCACTAGCGGGCATGGGTTTGGGTATTTCTTCTCCTGATAGTTTTGCCTCCATGATATCATTGAATCCTGCATTTCCCACATTCCTCGCCAGCTGCACGGTGATTCGATAGAGTTAGACACTCCTAAGTGAGGCCCTACTGAAAATTCGGAAACTTATCAAGACTTACCAAGAGTTCTGATGTTCCCAGCACATCTAAAGTCAGAGACTGTATTCTAGAGTAATGCACCCCCATTTCACGATGGATACCTGAGCACTCAATGCAGATCAGAATCCCCAGGTTAGTTGAGAGCCATGTTGGATCTGGAAGGATAACATCTGTTTTACTTTACAGTTGTGTGCCAATGTTTGTATACCTTTAGGATAAAGCAATATAGACAATAGAGACAATATATATATACACTATATGGACAAACGTTTGTGGACACCTGACCATGACACCTGTATGTGGTCCCCTTCCTCAAACTGTTGCCACAGAGTTGGAAGCACACAATTGTAAAGGATGTTGTTGTATGCTGTAGCTTTACAATTTCCCTTCACTGGGACAAAGAGGCCCAAACCTGCTCCAGCATGACAATGCCCCTGTGCACAATGGGGCTCAATGAAGACATGGTACACTGAGGT
>JAOVYU010000011.1:18854179-18864305 GCA_025674565.1 Synodontis membranacea | reverse complement strand
CTTCATTATGCGTTTTGTGTCTGAAAAGTGGTCTCTTACATATGTTGCTTTCTTTAATGACATACAAACATTTTTATGCTTACAAATATTATTATTATTATTATTATTTTTGGAAAAGTAATGTTTGGGAATATGAATTGTGTTTGTACTGAATCAATAAGGCAGAATTCATAAAATGCAATTTATAACACTATTTGTACGCAAAAAAAATAGGATGCCTAAGACTTTTGCACAATACTGTACATCTAGGATCGCCGTAATTCTAATTTTAATCTCAATGTAAAAGAGGTGCGTGAGGTTTGAACTACAGCCCTAACAGTGTGACATCACAGTAAATGAAAGATGTGGTACCCTGTTATTGGAATGGTCTCCGCTGACAGCAATGGGGTACATGACGTATTTGCCCCCGTGGTCCTCACTGGGGGCACAGTTTGGCATGTCATCTCTGTCATGAACAGCCCCGAAGTTGTGCCCGAGCTCATGGGTCGTCACTAAATCTGCCTCCTTTTGATGTCAGGAAAGAGACTTAATTATTTATCGTCATTTTGGTCCTGGGAACATGATGAGCAAAGGGACCCGATGTTTTAACTCACCTTAGTCAGAATAGTCTTCCCATAGTTCTTAGTGCTGGTTAAGCCTGTGTTCAGATATATAGTGCGATGGTCATTTCCTGACTGAGTGGACTCTTTAAAAAAAAAAAAAAAAAACACACAAATTACACCAAAGTGAATATATTATGCTAAAACAGCAACTAAAACTTTTTCTGGTATTCCTGTGAGCACGCACTTGAGTGACCCGGTGTGACAATGTGCCAATGCCCTTATTTTGTCCAGTTAAATCTGATCTTAAATGTGTGTACTTAAACTTTACTGAATCAATTCATCATCTCTATACATGAAAACTCACTGGAAATAGCAATAATGAACTAGAAAACTAGATTAATAATCCCATTTGCACAAAGGATATATAAAACCTCATACAAAGATATAAGTAATGGGGTTTGGGGTTTAGTGTTTAGTGTCTGAGGAACAGATGTGGGTTTTTATTAGCCCATTCTTCCTTCAGTTGAGTAATAGGTGCGTTAGTGTTGGAAGTCACACCAGGAAGAACTACCCTGGAATCAGTGTTTAATGCAGATGGCTTATAAATTTTTATAATTCTATGTCAACCCTAAAACATGCCAGATTGGATTTTATTCATTTTGGTAGTCTGATTTTCAACGTCGGATTCGTTTCTTTCAGGATGGACACTGGACTCGCCTGTAATTATACGCAACGTCCTTAAAAAAGCTTTAGAAATAACAGAACACACTTCCACGACTGTCTTTTTACTTGCAACTCGAACAGCTTCACTGATTATTTTTTTATATGCATATGACATGTAATTAAAAGTCTAGCGAGCAGCTGAAGGAGACGGTTTCCTGAATCAGTCGCAGTTTGTACGTACAACTCTGCGCTTGCTTGCTTTAACTTCGACGAATAACGGCCGTTGTGTAAGCTTGCAATGTGCAATGCATGTACACCGAGATTACATTAAGCAAACCTTTTACTCACCTTTGGAACAGAGTCCTCCGGGAGCCTCTTCTCTGGTGGGGGCGACGTAGGCAAGGCCTAGTGTGCCCTCATCAAAGTCCTGATAAGTGAACAAGTGAGCCAAACACACTTTGGAGGCATTCTCTGCAATGTCAATGCTGAATTGCTGCAGGAAATAAAAAGGTTTATCCTTTTAAAAGCATACTAACTGTACTCACAGAGATGTTTAAGGTCTTTGCTCAGTAGCCTTTTCCATTCAGGTGTTGTTTAATAACGTCCCGAAAACTTCAAGAATATATAATAAAGTGATTTTAATGTGTGTAAATACATACTTGTTCATGTTTATAAGTACAAAGTCAAAAGGTATTGTGTGGGTAAAATTTGATACTGGAAGTACAGTATATTGTATTTTTGCATTGTACTTAAATTCCCAGTTGTAAATAATGACTTTGTATGGTGAACAGTTACAATTTCCATTCACTTGTACTAAGTGGACCGAACCTGTTCCAACATGACAGTGTGTCCATGAACACGAAAGTGAGCTCCATGAACACGTGGTCTGCCGAGCCTGGTGTAGAAGAAGTTGAGTGATCTGCACAAAAGAGTCCTGACCTCCACCCCACTGAACACCTTTGCGATAAACTGGGACACAGGCTGCACCCCGGACCTCCTAACCCAACAGCAGTGCATGACCTTACTAAAGTTCGTGTAGCTGAATAAGCACAAATCCCCACAGCCACTCTCAAAAATCTAGCGTAAAGCCTTCCCAGAAGAGTGGAGGCTATCATAACAGCAAAGAGGGACTAAATCAGGAATGGGATGTTCATAAAGCACATATGAGTTTGATGGTCGGGTGTGCACAAACTTTTGGCCATATAGTGTGCATTAAATAACAAGCACAGGGGCGTCTGAATACTTATTTGCCATCATCGTATCTATTCACATGTTCTAAGGCTGACCCATCCTCTACTAATTGGGATTTCATCATTGGTGAAATCGCTCTCTCACCTCCAGAAGTCTTTTCACATCCCACACATCTTTGTTCTTCACTGGACTCCCCTTCATGTTGTAGTGGCTTTGTCCTGGCTCCACTTTAGTAGGGGCTTTGTTGATCATAATCTGGCAAACACCAAACATCCAACAAGGATCACACTCACGGCATGACCACAAAGACTTTCCGAAGCACTGATGACAGACGTGAACACAAACCTGCTGGATCTGAACACCATAGCCCTTGAGCTCCTCATCCCAAGACGTGTTTCTGTAGATGTCGTCCACCCGGTCAATCAGCTCAATCTGCAGGAACACAGCACATCGGCCAACACACTTGAATACTCCTGATAAACAGCATGTGTTGTCCGGTTCAAATAAACGCCCAGTTGCTTTAGTCCATTGGCGCATCTGAATAGCAGCTTATGAAGGGATAGTGTTATTGATAAGGGCACTGTTGAATGCTCAGATCTGACTGGCTAGAAGAAGGTGTTGATCCATTTTCTATCACGATAAAAATCACAGGTTTATACTCAACTCACTCATATATTAATATCTAATGGGTTAAAAAATGTGGCATTATTTAAAAATTATATATTATTATAATTTTTGTTTTTTATTATTATAATTATAATATATATATATATTCCCAACCATGACCCTTAGGGGGCTCCATATAAATGACGGCTTCGTGTTTTGCCTCTTTACAAGACATTTTTTAAAATTAAGCTTAAAAATGTCCATTGAAACCTCAATCATTACCTTGCATTTTGTGGCCTTTCGTTTATACACCTTAAAAGCATACTCAGCATTTTCTCTAACGAGCACATTTGCAGTGCATGTCAAGAATTCCAACACGTTTCCTTGTACTGAGAATTGGACAAAAAAAAAAAAAACTGATTTACTCTGGCCTGAACTGGCAGTGAACTCACAGAGATCAGAGGTGCACGTTAGAAAAAAAAAAACAAAAACATATTACAACTGAATTTTCTGCCTTAGATGTTGGCTCCAGACTCCATGAACAGGCTGCTCTCACCAGGTAGTTGATGGTGGTACTCTCCTCCTTGCGGCCCATGTGTCTGAAGAAACGATAATCTGCCACCAGCAACAGAGGGCATGTGTTCTTCCTGTGGTCGATTGCCTGCCTCCTCGCTCTCAGGTGCCCTAGCAGAAGTGTGTGAGAAAGAGGGAATTTAGTAGTGGTCGTCCTTAACTGGGAAAATGCTGAAGTTACTCTAGTCACAGAGCCCCGTTATTTTACTTTATAAAGCGAATATCACTTTTGACTCGCTACTTAAATTGATATCGAACTCAAATACAGGATTACATGCAATAATGTCCTGGAATCACCAAAACATGTATCGCTTTCACAGCATCCTACCACGGACTCAACCTCCCATGATCCACAAACTACAGACAATACTGGCCACCACGCACCCATGCTCTCTGCCTCCCCGGACTCCTAATCGGATGCAGCTGCACTCACACAAACTCCCTGAACTGTTTATAAGAACTGTTTCATTCACAAACCAGGTGCGAAGCATTAGATGTTTTGTTAGTAGCGCTACTGCCAAGCCTGGAGTATTCTAATCTGTGTATCTGACCTCGGATCTGTCCCGCTTGTCTGATTTTAGCCCGTGCCCTGTTTAACAGTTTTGCCAGATCTCTGACCTGCCTGATCTCTGACCTGTGCCTGTTTTCTGGATATTGATTCTATACCTCTGCCCAAGGTCCATCATTAAACTTTGTGAGCCTCTTTCGCATCAAGCAGCTTTGTGTTTCCTGACACATGATGCAGAAATGATCAGTAGATTAATTATATGTTTAGTGTGTTATTGTACCGCAGTGTTGTTGGATTCACAATTCTGATCGGTCAGAAGGTCCTGGTAAGACTTTCTGTAGCAGCACGCCTCAGACAGTAGTTACGACTTGAAGGTTCAAATGAACACTCTTGCTCTAATATGTTACCGTTTCTATAGTAACACCTTACCCAGAGACCTGTATAGCGGCCACACACAAACATATCTTTCAAAAACGTGTATTATGGATTCGGTAAAGTTTTCTGTCTGATGATGTTCATTTGATGCGCATTTGTGAATCTTTAAATGTAAACTTAAATGGAAATGTCAAGATGGAGGACTTTTCTCCAATAACATGACAAGGTTTTATTATTATTATTATTATTACTATTAATAACTTCAAGAGGCAGAGAGAGAGAGAGAGAGAAGAGGCTGGTGAGGGAATGACTGTTTATAGCTGCTATAATGTTAGTGAAAATGTTTTGTTCATTATATGATGCCACACAAGCTACTAGATATCACATTCTCTTAAACGTGAATTAAACAGGCATCGTTTGAAAATGAAATTTAAATCATCCCGCCTCTTGTTAGCTAGATCGCTGGCCAGCTAGCTGCTAGTAAACTAGTTCACGCTTTTTAGTCTTAATCTGCACGGCCATATTCTCATTCTCATTTATTTAACAGAGGATGAATCCATCAAAATATACCATAGCAAATACAACAAGGTTCATCACGAAGATTAGCCAAGGTGGATGGCTAGTTTAGCAAGTTTCTGGATATAAACGACATCCAGCAATCTCGGCCAAAAACTGTTAACCTGGCTCAAAGTTAGCAGGTTATGAAACGGTATTTACAGACAGAACGCGTGCTTTAGTGTCATTCCCTGAAGTGGTAATAGAGCCTGTGAATAGACTGTCTCGCAAAGAAAGCATCATTTGCTGCATTGTGCTGCGTTTTGTCACTTGCTCTGTGAAGGAATCAGTACGAAACGTAGATAAAGGCGATGAGAGATTGATTCCGACCAAAAGACAACATTTTTATTTTGAACTTGTGTTTAACCATTTGCTGGAAAAAATGCTATTTGTTTATTAAACACGACAAAAAAAAAAATCATTTTAAATGATTATTAAATACCCGGATCCCATTCTGCAGGGGTCCAGCACCAACTAGTTCCACTCAGGCCTAAAAAAAAAAAAAAAAAAAAAAAAAAGAAAGCAAATCGCCTCATCTGCAATGAAGAACAGCAAACACTATTCCTCTCCTAAATCCACAGTCCCTCTCTGCAGCCACCCCAACCCCACACACAGATCATCAGCTCCCTGTGCCATTACTAGCAGCTCTAATTAAGCCTCTATAAATAATGAAGTATCACAATGAGGAGAGGTTCCTGCTGAGCATTTACACACACACACACACACACACACACGGACAGACCACAGAGCTGAACCCTGTGCTTGAGGTCTTAACCATGAGCCAGGCCAGAATGTTCATTCAGGACACGAATCTGTACATGAGACACACAGTCAGATATTATCAAGAAACAATGAAAACACATACACACAGTCTCAAACAGTCTGGAGCTCTCCTAGCAAATTAAAAACACAACTGTGTGTTGAGCATCTTCCTTGCCCTGGTTTAGAAATAATAATAATGCAAAACGATTATGCTTGAATTTGAATGAACATTAGGGCATGCGCTGCTACTGGACAGCTGCGGGTATAAAACAGCTCGAGGGCAGCTTAGATTATATTCATGCACCGTATACTATAGCAGGAATATCATATTTGGCAACGTTTCTAGGCAGAAACCAGGGAAATCAAGCTGATTTCGCAGGCTTTTATTTACGCCGATTATTTTCCTCATTGTAGAACAATACTGAAAGACATCAAAACTATGAAACAACATGAAATTTTGTGGTAAACTTTTCAAAATGTGTTTCATGTTTTAGACGTTTCAAAGTAGCCGGCGTTTACCTTGATGACAGCTTTGAACACTACTGGCATTTTCTTAACCGGCATCATGAGCAGGTCACCGGGAATGCTTTTCACTGAACCAGTGAGCCTTGTCAAAAGTTCATCAGTGGATTTTTATCTTTTTTTTTTTTTGCCTTCTTAATGTGTTTGAGACCATATAACAGTAAATAGTGAATAATAAAAATACATAATAAAAAAACTGTAATAATCCATATTACTGTACGTCAAGAACCGATCGACTAAGAAAAGAGAACTGCATCGTTACTATAACACCTGAAGTGTCTTTTAAGTAATAAAAACGAGGAAAAAATATTTCCACTAGGTGTGCCCAAATGTAAGTACGTTAAAAATGAGCAGCTTTATGAACTAATTCGAAACACTTTATCTAAACAGAACTCCATAAACGTTCTGTGCCCGGTCTTAAGCCTACAGCTGAGAATCTATGCACTAAAGGTTATGATTTCCTTTCTGCGTTTCATTTGATATTGGAATGCATCTGAATCCAAAGACATACCAATGAGTTGAACTTCAAATGCGGAACAGCACCGAACTCCCCACCTCGCTCACCTTCGTCTTCTCCTTTCTCCTCTGCTGCCGTGGCTGTGTGCACATGCTCAGGCAGGAGATGACTGGACTCGGCTGTGATGTAGCCACACACTTTAGGTGCAGCGAGACGGCTCACGTTCCGGATGTCCTCCGAGCGATACACCAGCAAACGGCCATCCGGCGGACCTTGAGTGAACCTCCACAGAGGCTGCACACAGACAAGACGCACGGAAGAGAATCATGTGCATTGAACAACATGATTAGGGTGACCATATTTTGGTTTTCAAAAAAGAGGACACTGGGGGCATAGTGGCAGCATAGGGCAGATGGACACCCGCAATAGGAATGGCAACCGTAGAAAGCAAAATCCTATTCTTGGACATTTTTGGTGATTTAGAAATCCCACCTCGGACTCATTTTTAGGTCCCAAAAAAAAAAAAAAAGAGACCATCCTGGAAAAAGAGGACGCATGGTCACCCTAAACATAATGGCACGTCAGCACCTGCATCAACGAGGTCATTGTACACTCAGCTATAAGATCCTGATGTATTTTGATATTTTAACTTGACAGTAAAGCAAAGCGTATTCGGGTCGCAGTTGTGCTGTGCAGAGAACAGGTATGAAGAGGCAGGATGAGTAGACGACGTGCATGAAACTAACCTCTATGTTGTACTCAGCCTCATCGGTCAGAATGTGAGCAATGAAGTCGCTGTCATCAACATGTGCCTGTACACGTGAGTTCTCCTCCCCTGCATGTGGAGGGCGTAAAGTTATGACACGAGAGGTCTGACACAAAAACCTACTACCCACACCTAGAGGCTTTAAAATCCCAGCTTAATATGCCACTATTAATATGAATTATTTAGTAGAAGCTGTAAGAAAAGGTATATTACGGCGTTTACTGCATTTGCATGCAATATAGTCATTTAGGTTGTGAGAATTGTACAGATTCTAGATTCTTCTTTTCGAAGCAGAAGCTGAAAGTAAAAAAAAAGACGAGTCTTGAAAATATCCCACAAAAATGTAAAATAAATAAATAAATAATAATAATCGGCTAAAAATACAGCTCTCTCTTTGATCCATATTCAAATATTCCCTCTCCCTCTCACACACAAATAAAAAAAATAAACAAGAACTTCACGTCAGCATGTATAAATGACTGTGAACCACTTGAATTGTTCACGCTTCGTGACTGACCGATGACATGGCCTGTGAAGAAGTTCTGTCTGTGGACTTCATAGTTCTGGTGTGTGCCGTCTTTCTCCACCACCACAGCGCTGAAGTCTTCGGTGAACAGTTCCGTGTTGGAGGTCAGGTAGAGTCTGAAATGCCTGAAAAGCCAGACAGCACAGACAGCAACAGTAGCAGGTTAAAAGAACAGGTCATAAGTCTTGCTCGTTCATCATTTAATTATTGCTTTGGCCCAGATCCTCGAGCCCTGATTGCTTCAGCCTAGATCCTGTGCACCGACTGAGATATTTAGGCCGTAGCGCTATGTTCACATAATCTGCATGTCTTTGGACTGTGGGAGGAAACCAGAGCACCCAAAGGAAACCCACACAGGCACGGGAGGAACAGACAAACACCACACATACTGTAAAGGCCCCTGTCAGCTGGCACGTTCGGACCCAGAACCATTTGCCGTAAAAGGGAGAGCTCTAACCTTTGCGCTACCTTTTTTTGACGTGTAATTTCGTATTGCTGCACTGGTACAGCTAACATGACAAATAAAATCGACTTGACTTGACCTTACCATATCCACACATCTGCTCTCTACAATACACATCCAGAAGATTTGATGGGTCATATAACAGGCAGACTCACCTGTGCAAAGCTGTGAAAGTGAGCAGTCTTTCTGCTTGTGTGTGACTCTGTACATTCCGCTTACGCACGGAGTGCTGCTGCAGACCGGACAGGTTCAGGACATCAAAGTCCGCCAGCAAGGACCTCAAGTGATCTGAGCCGAAATATGAAACAGAAACAGAAATATCCCACTCAGGAGGGGAACATAAGAACAAAGGCGACGTGACTGTCAGGACCATGATACTTCCCAGTGCACTGAAGTCAAAGAAATGGTTCGGACTAGTCGAGACACGTAATCAGGACATGTTAGGCAAGCAGTGTAACTTAAGTTAGTTACTTGTTAGCAACATTAACCTTGTTCCAGGGCAAAAATATCTAAATAAAAATAAATAAAAATAAAAAACAACCCCAGACAACAGACTTGTTAAGGGTAAAACTGTCAATTAATTTTTTATGAAGGAATTGTTCCTTTAAGGTACATTTAGGAAGGTGTCCATGACCTGTCACAGGTTCATTCATAATTTTCTATAAGAGACTAACACTGAACACTGGGAGAAAGTTCAAATATTTGAATCTTAATGATAGAAGCTATGTAACAAAGCTGTGTGTGTGTGTGTGTGTGTGTGTGTGTTTTAGGGTGGCAAAGCTTTCTAGAAAACCCAGAGTGAACAGAAGATCAGAAGTTCATGTTCTACTGTACAGAAAGTTCTCAAACTCACCATACTCGCCATCTGTGCCAGGTCTTTTGGAGCACTCTGCCAAGAGAAAAGATGCCAGGACAAAAACGACGTGTTTCATGGCGCACTCGGAGTAAACACACCTAACTTCAGGCAACAAGCAACATAATTTATCCGACGGGATTACTGATGTGCTCGGGGATTAACATCTGGACATGACACTGAGTCGGTTCTCGGCTGGCGTGGATCATTCATATGAACACTAAAGTAGAAAAGAAGTTCTTTTTTAAAAAAAAATATATATGTATATTAAACAAGTCTTATTCGTTTGTTAGACTTTATTTTATTATTATTTATTAATATATTTTTTTAAGTAATCAGCACAAGGTCGAAAAGAGAAAGTGCGAAAAGTCCCGAACGCAGAGCGGACACCCGGAAGTACTTGTTGGAGAGAGCAAAGCAACTCCATTTGTAGTCAATGAGTTTGTACATAGAGCTTTACTATTTATTACTGCTCTGTCATTTCCAGACACACTGGTGGTTTCAGGAAGTTAGGTGAATATTTATATACCCTTGATACGCATCAATTTTTATATTGACCGTGTGGATTATAAGAGGATAAATCCAGCTCGGGGAACTGTTTTTAGTTCATGTCTGCTGTAGGTTTTATTCAAAATAAATAAATAAATAAAAATTAACTTAAATAGATAATTAAATAAATATTATCATTAATAATAATAATAATAATAATAATAATCAACCCCTTCAAACCCATGAACAAAGTATCCAATTTGAGTCTTGGCACA
>JAOVYU010000011.1:18836756-18854079 GCA_025674565.1 Synodontis membranacea | reverse complement strand
TAATAATAATAATAATAATAATAATAATCAACCCCTTCAAACCCATGAACAAAGTATCCAATTTGAGTCTTGGCACAAGAAAATTACATCAACATACATGATGAATGAATGAATGAATGAATGAATTTACAGCATACTATTCATAAAAGGTATACTCACTTTATAATAGATTTTGAATTCACACACATTTTATTTCAAGAAGGATTAGAGTGGTGCGATTTGTCCACACCACCGCATACATCGACATGTTGTCCTATGGAAATGTATTCAGTTTGGTATTTAGAACCTTTTTTTTTTTTTTTTTTTAAATTAGTAAAAAATTCAACTTTTTATTAACGTTAAATTGCCTTACATGTTTAAAAGCACACGCTGGGGGAAGAAAAAAAATAATTGTCAGCAAATAATACATGCTGAGTAACACAGGAGACTGAGAAGAGCTGGGAAACTGTTCATTCATCAAATCAGCTTTCAAAATTCATCTTAATTAAAAAAAAAAAAAATTACAAATTTATAATGTAACTTTATAATAATACATTCATTATTATTTAATATGGACTTGCACAGTGAGAACCCAGAAACAAAACACAGAGTTAAGATGTACGGTTTATAAAACTGTCACTTTTAATTCAGGTTACATAGCTGTTACATAGGGCATTTGAACATTTTCACAAGGTTCTTGGGGAGGGAGGGGGGACTACAATCAACGCTTAGCAAAAAACACGATAGTGGTCTGTATATCTATCGACATCACTGGACAAACCAAAAGATCCTCAGTATGTGCACAATCCTGCAATTAAAGTATTTAACCAAAACCAGGAGCAATCTGTGTGCAGTATCATTTCCCGTACCAGTGAAAACGGTAAAAATGGGCATGCATGATATTTTAAATTATTATATGAACCCATTTGAAATCTTAATAAAAGTGGCACCTTTTTGACTCAAGCATGCTTAAAAGTAACACTAAGCAAAGGTCTTGACTAGAAATGAGTGTTGTTTCACTTAAGAGAAACTTGGCTGAAAGAGCCAGTGAGCAGAATTGCCAGGCTGAGTAGTGCTAGCTGATTTGCTACTTAACAACAGCCTTTCATCTCAACAGTACTAGCATGAAGGAGTGTTCAAGCCATCACTAACATTCTTCACAAGAGTTTTAATCTTCAGCAAACATGTACTGCACGAGTGGCCAACAATAGCTTGTGACCGAAGAAAGCCTGTCTGCCGTACCCAAGACTGTCAGTGCTTGTTAGACACTAATTTATCAAATCTGCAGAGGACGTAAACTAGTTGTCTCATAATCAATGGACCGCTGACGTCATGTGAGGCTAATACTTTTCTACAGCAGACACTGCACATAAAGGCAAAACGGACAAAGCACAAAACCAAGGAATGGAGGAGTTACTTTAACTTAATATCATAATAACTTCAAGCCAGGTGATTAAAATAACAGGACGATTGGAATTTTCATAAACACGGCTCATTGGTAATGATCATGGGTTTACATGACTAGATGATTGTAAGTGAAACAATAAGGAATGAAGATGTGTAAAAAGTTTTTTTTTATTATTTTTTTTTTTTTTCCTTTTTTTTTTTTTTTTTTTTTTTTTTTAAGTTTTATCTCTGGAGACAACACACTGGAGTCTTAGTTCTCGCCATCTCCTCCATCACCCTCATCTGCTGCATTGTCAGAGGTCCATAACTGAAAGACAAAGAAGTGCAGATTTTTAATATTACTCATGTTTACCATCATTGCACTTTTTTGCACTAGCTACATCTTTTTTTGCACTAGCTACATCTAAATGGGGAAAAAAAAAAGACACACAGTACAGGAAAATATTCGATAACGGGGTGGTGAAACACATCCTTTACTAGGCCATTGTTTATTATTTCTCAATGACAGCACACCCCATCCTGTGTTATAGGAATAACACCACAGAAATTTATAAGAGTCAATGATTACAATTATACAAGTTATTACGGAGACATGCTGTATCTATACACAGTTACATTTAAGGTTGAGGAAAGTCTGAACAAAATCGGCCACTGTTATCACTTACATTTTAGCAGCTATAAAGGAAAAGCCCTACTACTGACTGATACCGGAGACTTCTTCCACAAAAGCTTTAAAGTTGAAAATCATTTAAAATCCAAGTATAGGATTGGTTTTAAAATATACTGCTTGTTTTTAAGGCACAACGTGGTTCGGCTCTACAGTACATCTGCGATACTTCACACAGGACACGCTGATCGTAATAAATTACTTCATTATTAAAGTTTTTTACCTGTTTATTTTTACATCTGATAGATAAGACCCTGACCAAGTTGTTAGAACTTGTGCATTAATATAAACCTGCAAGCAGTGCTGTTGAATCAACAGTTTCTGACCAATCAGAATTGAGAATTCAACAGGGCTGTGGAACAATGTCAACCATGAGTACACAAGTTTTTATCACACTGGTTCCAAAGCTGTAGCGCATTCCTTTAGATGTGTGTGTGACTTACTGTGAGGTTGTCTCTAAGTAGCTGCATGATGAGTGTGCTGTCTTTGTACGAGTCTTCATTAAGTGTGTCAAGCTCAGCAATGGCTTCATCAAAGGCCTACAAGCAGAGTCAAAAAAGAATTTGAATCGATTCAGTAAGAGGGTCATCATTAGGCTGTGTGTAGAATGAGTTCCTGTGTACTGAGGTATCACCCACCTGCTTGGCCAAAGTACAAGCCTGCTCAGGAGAGTTGAGGATCTCATAGTAGAAGACAGAGAAGTTGAGGGCCAGACCCAGGCGGATAGGGTGTGTGGGCTGCATCTCCTTCTTACTAATGTCAAACGCTTCCTGATAAGCACTCTGCGAGTTGCTTATTGTGTCTAAGAGGATGGAAAGGAAAATGGTTAGGACATAAAATACAAGCGCATCTCAAACAATTTGAATATCACTAAAAAGTGCTCTCTCTCTCTCTCTTTTTTTTTTTTTGATAATTTAATTCAAAAAGGAAAACTTTGATATATTCCATATTCAGTACAATAAAATTAAAAATTTTAAAGCCTTTTTTGTCTTAATTGTGATGAATATGTCTTATAGCTCATAAAAATCAAAAACCCATATCAAATTATTCCCTAAGGTCAAAATAAATAAATAAATAAAGGATCTACAATACAGAAAACTCTGTCATCTGAAAGGTATGTTTATTTATACGGTCAATACTTGGTTGGGGCTCCTTTACCATGAATTACCGGATCAATGTGGCATGGTATGGAGGCGATCAGCTTCTGGCACTGTGCCGAGGTAGCCTGGTTGCTTTGCTAGCGGCCTTCAGCTTGTCTGCATTTTTGGGTCGGGTGCTTCTCATCTTCCTTTTAACAATACCTCATAGATTCTCAAGCTGGCTGGACAATCAAGCACAGTAATATCATGGTCAGCAAACTATTCTGTGGTTGTTTTGGAAATATGAGCAGGTGCAAAGTCCTGCTGGAAAAGGAACTCAGCATCTCCATAAAGCTTGTCAGCAGATGGAAGCATGAAGTGCTCCAATATCTCCTGTTAGATGCTGCGTTAACTTTGGACTTGATAAAACACAGGGCCAACACCAGCACATGACATGGCAAAACAAATCATCACAGACTGCAGAAACATCACTCTGGATTTCAAGCACCCTGGATTCTGTGCCTCTTCACTCTTCCTCCATACACTGGAACCATGATTTCCAAATGAAATGCAAAATTTACTTTCATCCGAAAAGGGGACTTTGGACCAATGAGCTTCAGTCCAGTTGGTTTTCTCCTTAGCCCAGGTAAGACACTTCTGATGTTGTCTCTGGTTCAGGAGTGACCTGATATTAGGAACGAGACAGTTGTAGCCCCTTTCCTGAAGATGTCTGTATGTGGTGGCCCAAATTCTTGAATTAATTTTTCTTCACAATCCTCACAGTGTTGTGGTCATGCCTGTTTTTTGTGCATATTTTCCTACCACACTTCTCCCTTTCAGTAAACTTAGTATGCTTTGATACAGAACTCTTTGATACAGCCAGTCTTTTCAGCAATGATATTCTGTGAATGTGTGTACTGAACTAGACTGAGAGATAAATAAGTATTTATACTGTTTTAAATAGTAATTTACTCACACTGAAATGAAGTATTGTAATAATTTGAGATGATTTTATTTAACTTTCTTGAGCTGTAGGCCATACTCATCAAAATTAAAATAGAAAAACGCTTCACACATTTTAGTTCATGTGAAATGAGCCTAGAACATATAACATTTTTACTTTCTTAAATAATTCATGGAAAATATTGAATATTTTTCATGATGTTATAATTTTTTGGAAATGTACTAGTATCTAGTTGCAAAATTAATACCATAAATTATTTAATACTAACCAGTGTTATGCCTTGGAGAGGATGCCATTTGAAATGTCTAAAATCTAATCTGCCCTACAAACCAAAATGTTGTCTAAGCGAATTTTAACAAAACCGTTCATTGTTGTCTTTTTAATTAAGGAATTAGAAAGAAACAATCAATCAATCTTATTGTCAAAAAATAAACAACTCTCAGTCAAGTTATTTAACCACTACTTGAGCTGGACATCAAATAACCCGTCTATAAGCATTTACTAGCGCTCTCTCTCTCTCTCTTTTTTTTTTTTTTAAACTAATGAAATCATTATGTAAATCCTCTAAAAAAAAATTCTCAAAGCTCAGCTGAGCACAGAGTACTGGTTGGTGTTACAAATAATTTATTTGCTTTTGATGGAGTAACAGGTTCAAACATGACAATTTCTGGAATGACAAACTGAATTTTTTTATTTATTTATTTTTTTGTTCCTTAATTTCAATTGACTTTCAATCTTTAAATTTCAGGAAAACAATTACTCATTCATATGAATACTGGAGCATTAAAATTTTCCAGAAGTGCAATTATTAAAGTCTTAATTTGTGAAGCATCAACTGTCCAGCGAACAGTTTGCTCTAGATTAGGGACTACAGAGTGCAGCATTGTGGTTTTCTACAACTGCAGCTGACAGATCTTGTATGAAGAGAATGCGTGATCATGGTTGTTGGTGTCAGACGTGTTCAGAAACTGCTGATGTGCTGGCATTTTAAGCACAACAGCCTTGACCTTACATTGAATGGTGTGAAAAACAAAAAACATACAGTGAGAAGCAGTTTTCTGAGCAGAAATCCTTGTTGATTAGAGAGAAGAGTGACCAGAGTGGTTTGAGCTTACCGAAAATGGACAAAAACATCACCTGGTCTTTTACCAAATATAAACTCTCCAGTTTCTATGAGCATTTGCCCACAGTAGCCACAGATTGCTGCACTTGGCTGACAGGAAGGAGAGGATCCCAGTGTGGTCTTCAGTAGCAAGGTTTGGCATGATTCACGGAGATGCTTTTCTGCTCACCACAGATGTAAAGAGTGGTTATTCTAATTGCTTTAGCCATTCTGTCAGCTCGAATGAACCTGACCACTCCCCTCTGAATTCTCCCATTTCAACAAGGCTTTTCCCCCCCAATTCTCCCATTCACTGGATGTTTTGTTTGTTTTTCACCCCATTTCTATGCAAACCGTTGTGAGCGAACATCCATGCAGACGGTATTTTGTATATGATTTTCTGACCAGATAACTGTATGACTCTGCAGGTGCTCCTATTAAAGTGACAGGTGAGCCTAACCCAATCATTTTATCTTTAAAATAAATGTAGACTATTTACTTTTAGTTCCAACTTTTTATTGATTGATTTAGGGATTATAAATAATTTTTTTAGTCAGTCATTCTCAAACAAAGAGTGAGCCATGGTTACAAAAAAGTGTTAGATAAGAGCAAAAAAAAAAAAAAAAAAAAAAACACTTACCCTTCTTATCATCCCCAGAGGCAACCTCTGCAAGATATCTATAGTAGTCACCCTTCATCTTTAAATAGAAGACTTTGCTCTCAGCAACAGTGGAATTCTCAATCAAGTATTTGCTCAGGAGCCCCTGAGGACAAAGCAAGAAAAAAAAAAGAAATAAATATAATGGGATACTAATGTTTTAAATATGCAATGAAATAAAAAATATTTAATCAGCAATTTAACTTAGAGAGAAGTTTTAATGCCAATAGACTGCCATTCTCAAGCTAGCATCAGACTACTGCCATTATATGAAGACTAGAGTTGTAGTGTACTTGGCACAAATATCATTCTCTACACCCTGTTTATTTAAAAAAAAAAAAAAAAAAAGGAAATATAATGCAAAATTTATCATAACCTGAATGCACTTAAAGGTTGGTGTTTAAGAGCACTCATGTACAAGGGCATCACATTTGTAAGAAACAATGCACATGATCTTACACACACACACACACACACACGCGCGCGCACACAAGAGGCACAAATGTGTGAATGTGTGTGCGCAGCCTGCAAACATCCTGTGTGAACCCAGCCTTTTCCTTTAGCTTCTGAGGTCAGTGACGACAGTCTAAAATACTCCTTCACCCAGGATGCTCTTGAGCAGACACATGGTTTTTCTAAAGGAGGCTGCATCGTGCTTCACTTAGATGAGCTACTGTAACAGTTCAGACTTAATACCCTACTACCAAACAGAAAAATACCAATGCACAGCAGGTATAAACCCAACACCTGCACCATTGTCAACATTTTTCCTTTTACACATTACTACCAATCAAGCACATTTGAGACACGCTTCCTCTACAAATGTATTATTATTTTTTTTTCCATTTTTGAGCTTCTACGACTAAAAAAATAAAAGCACACAGCCACACTCTTAATTTAGCGGTGGCAATTAAAAGAGGACTTTCTAACAAAAAGCTACAGTTATATAAGCGAAGGGAGGAGAAAGCACAAGTGGTGAGAAGATCCTAAACAAAGCAAACCTCAACAACACTACTACTGCTGCTGCTTCCTCTCAAAGGAACCTGCATCATCTACAGACGGCCTGTATCGATCACTAAAACAAATACTAATAATAATACCATATCAAACCTCTGTGGTTCTTCTACACATCTATCTATTCACACACACAAGACGCATGTGACCCAAGGACTGGAGCAATAATGAATCCACTAATTTCACAGACCGTTATTTAAAAAAAAAAAAAAAAAAAAATGTTTTCAATTTCACACTCATGTCAGCTACAGTCAGTCAAGAGATAAACACCACCTACAATCAGGGCTCGGTGGTGACGGATCAAGATATATCAGAGATAATAGAGGCATCGTCAGTACTTTTATAACAGCGGCCAAGTCCATTATCACTCACAGTAGCCAATTACACTGAACATTATATTACAGTACTGAGTGTTTCATGTATCCTCTCTTTGTCTTGGATTCTATACTATTGTATTTTTTTAATATGGATGATAATATTAATAATGGAGCAAGAAACACTGGATTCCTTTGTCTTTGCTTGGTGACTGTGCATGTAGGAAGTTTGCGTGTGGGAGGCCAAGAACCAACACTAGGGGGCTGAAGCAGGTAATCTGAGAAGAAACCTACTGCTGCATCCACACACTTTGTTGTTCTATTTTTTTTTCCTCTAGTAGATGTCAGAGGAAGTACTCTGCAGCAGAGACATTTGCATGCAGGTCACAGACGTAGCCTAAACCAATTTAAATCGAATGGACGTTCTTTACAGGAAGGGGTTGGCTGAAAATAGACCTGTATAGACGGCTGGCATGAAAGGAAAACATTAGGAGTTTAGTCCAAAACTAAAGAAGCAAACACACACTTAGTTATTGAACTACAGTACATCCAAAATTGTTGAATTTTTTTGCCCTATTATTATTATTATCATCTATTCCTTCAGTAACAGAAAAGAACTCAAAAGATATCAGTACGAGCTTGTCTAACAGACTCAAGGGTGAGAACCAAACCACTAACCTCAGTCTTCCACATGACATGAACGTCATGACTTCTGGTTTAAAAAAAAAAAAAAAAAGAAAAGAAGAAAAAAGAAAAACAAGATCGTATTGCATTTTTAAAAGATCATATTCAGTGCTCTGGAGTAACCTTTCAGCAACAACAACCTCGGACTTGGGAAGAAGCTGATGCACCTCTTGCTTGATGTACAGTAGGAGGAGAAGGACGCAGCGTTTCTGCCTGCAGCATGTATTGATCGCGAGCAGTTGAAAGGCTAATCCATTCGCCTCTGCACCACTATTACAGGAACTGATCGCTGCGTTGCTCTTCAGAAGCTTCACGTGTGAGCACTGCGAAGTTTTCTCTTTTAAGCACCTTTACACACGGCGTTTACAACCTGCACCATGTCTTCAATCCAAAGACGACTACAACCCTATTGGTAAATCTGCTCAACATGAAAATACGCAAACTGTGAGCTTTCCTGAGAATGCAACATGCAGTAGTTTTCCTACAGATGTGCATTAAACATCCACCTGGACGCAGGTCATGCGTTTCACTGGTCTTAAAATTAAGCACGGCACAATTGTTCCTAAGCAAGTCTGAAGATCATGTGGTGTATGGTGAAATGGTACATTTTTTTTTTTTTTTTTTGAGATCCTGTCCGATATAACTCATCTTAGGTAGATTTTTTTTTTTTTTGTACCAGGAGCATTGCCATGCCTTACCAGCACGTCGTTGCAGATCTCACGCAGCTCTCCCTCCACTTTCTCTCTGTACTCCTTCACCATCTGAATCTTCTTGTCGCCGCCGTCCGTCTTCTGCTCGATGCTCGAGATGACCCTCCATGCCGATCTCCGGGCCCCCACCACGTTCTTATAGGCGACCGACAGCAGGTTCCTCTCCTCGTTGGTGAGCTCGGCCCCTTGCTCAGTCACTGCCTTCATGGACGCCGCCATGTCGTCGTAGCGCTCGGCCTGCTCCGCCAGCTTGGCCTTCTGGATCAGCTCCGTTTTATCCATTGCTGTGTCCGCGGTGGTCGGTGTGATCTCTACGGCAGTTCCTTATAATAAAAAAGAGGCGCGAAGGCGAGCGAAGAAAAGGACTAAAAGGACGGATCGGCAAGTGAAAAGCGAGGAGCTGCTGCTGCTGATGATGATAATGATGATGATGATGTGGTTATCCCAGGCGCACCTGTAAGATCAGATCAGATCAGATCAGATCAGAAGAGAAGGCGTGGACGTTAATGACAACGTTACCGGAACAAGTAACTCCCAAGTGCAGGATGATAACAGGCGCAAAAATGCTCATACATATGCTCGACATACGACCGTAAACCGATTTAAGGATATAAGGCGGATATCATCATATCAGCTCTTAAAGGAACAGGATGTACCTGGTTACCTCTAAACACCTCGAGCCAGTTCATCGACACGACACACGGCTACTAAAGCTCTTTCCCCCAACACACACACACACAAAGCCTTAACCAGTCCATCTGCTTCTACTAGCTAACATTTGCTAGCTATACTAATATTACTAGTACATGCTATAGCTAGTTTACAACCCCAGACATAAGAACAAGACTAAGCTATTGTTGCCCCCCCCACACACACACACAAAAACACGAAACCATACGATTTATGTAAAACACAAAAACTGTACACGGTACAATTAAAACGGTCCGCCTTATAATGACCTTTTTTTTTTTTTTTTTTTTTTAACCGCCAAAAAAACACAGCTCGTGTGTAACGGCTGCTGTATTTCTCACCCTAACCTTAGCTTAGCTCTCCGGCTAACACTCTCGTTTGCTATTCAGTGACTGAATCGTTCTCTGACAGGTCGCTTCAATTCCACGGCGATTTTTATGAATAAATTTTATTTTATTTTTTTACAAAAGTGCAATTTTCCTCCAAACTACCGCCGTGACTCGGACATACAAGAGAAAACCCCAATATATATTATTATTATTATTATTATTATTATTATTATTTTAATGCCAACCTTTACGCGATTCCGAATCCGCCACTCCGCAAAAGCCCGAGCGACCCTCTCTTGGTCGGTTTGGAGGGAGAACGGATTCTGATCAACGTCAACCTAACCTGAAAAAGAAGGCGTGGCTAACCGCTTGCGGAAATCCAATGAGATTGTGTTGTTACGTCTCAGAAGCGAATGAAAATTGACCAATGACAGACTCAGGGCGCGTAGGGGGGGGGCGGAGAGGAAAAAAAAAGGCGGGCTTCGACTGAGGCCACGGACTTTACACCAATTAGATCGAGGGAAAATACGTCATCGTCACCATGGATACAGGCTCCTCCTCCATATTGTACACTCAGCGGGCGTGGCCGGACTCCAGAGATGATGGTGGTGTAACTCAGAAAATGAGTACTGTAATGTCGCTTTCATGGATATTAAATCGTCCTTAAGTGCTCCGCTGTTTATAATTATTTTGTTTATGCATTAACTACTATGTTTACGTGTTAAGTTGTACAAGAGCATGTTCATTGTTCTGTTCTTCTCAATGAGCTTTGCTTTGAAAATGATTGACAGCAGGGCAGATGAATAAGTAAATCTAGATTCATGATCATCATTAAAGGTTCCTGCTAATTTTGTAATGGTTTATATTTCAAGATTTTCTGATTTCCTTAATGGGAAACCACATCAGTACATTACAGGTCTCTGCTCATCACCTTATGGGAATAAGCTGTGGCTTTATTGGACTATGGTTGTAAGAAAGCACTGCTATTAAGCATCCATAGTTTATGACATAAGACCAGTTAATGGCACACTGAATACATCTCTAACTGAATCAAGAATGAGCGGACCCTTAGAAACCATTAAAGCCCCCATTTCCAATGGTAAAATCATCAGTGGAAACCACTAGGAAATTTGCCCTTAGTGAGTGGTATTAGTTCCATACGTGTTTAGTGTATGTATCATAGCTGTGGAATAGATTAATAGGGGCAGATGGTGGCCTAATTGTTAGGGATGTGCCCCTATAATTGGAAGATTGCAGGTTTGAATCCCACGACCAGCAAGGTAGGGGTGAGGTACCCTGAGCAAGGTGCCACCCCCAAGCACTGCTGAAAATAGCTGCCCCCTGCTGTGTGTCATGATTCATGTATGGGTTAAAAAGCAGAGGGCAAATTTCATGTGCTGATGTGGTGTGTCAATAATGACAATGAATCACTTTCACTTTAAGAGTAAATCTAATTTCACACTGAATTTTCCAATTAGTTAACATATTGCTGATTGCCAGTGGTTCAATGTGACCAGCAGATCACGTATAAACAAGCTTCCAGTTTATTGTGGGATCACTTTACAGTATTGGCATTTTTACTGAAACAGTCAGTTGGTTTATTAATAGATTGAGCGCTTGCTTGATTCAATTGATTGGCTAGGAGAAATTATATTTGTTCTGATCCTCACTTTACAAAGGTCATCCCAAAGACAGTGAATTGTCCTCCGTTCCCACTGTAATGATTAAATAGCAGGCCAGTGCATTTGGGAAGATCACGTTATATGTAAGAGAGAAACTGAAGGATTGTAAATGAACTGGGCACGTAAGATGCTTGCCTATAATGCAGAAAGCAACGAGGAGATTGCAGTATTGACCGGACTTGATGTACCTGTGCGGTGCCCATATTCCATTTCCCAGGTAGTTTATATCACTGACGGTGTCAGTGACTTAATCTACTTTAACCCTAACATATTGTTTTGTTCCTTTGGATGCAAGCTGTAAAAGATTATGAGAAACATTACTCTTGAGATTTCCTTCGCATTTATTTCTTCAGTGACTGTGTCATAAATTAAAGGCGGTTATGAAAGCAGACGTGCCATACCTTCGTTAATTACTGTTCCTAAGAGAAGGTTCCATAGCTCAAGAACTGAACATATGAGAAATAGCGCTATATTGTCTTTATTTCTGTATTGTCTCTATTGCACTGTCTCGTGATGTTTTGCACCGCCCTTAATGTTTTGCGCATGTTCTGCACACGTGCACTTTATGTAGTCTTTTTACCTTTATGTAGCATGCGTGCACTTTCCGTATCTGTCCTTGTCTTTTTTGTAGCACCATGGTCCTGGGGAACGTTGTTTCATTTCACTGTGTACTGTACCACATGTATATCGTTGAAATGACAATAAAGCTCACTTGCAGTTGAACTTGAACTTGAAATAGTAATTTAACGTATTTTAATTTGGACATTGTCCTTAATTCCACTTACTAAATACCGGTACTTGTCCAGAACAAAAGCAAAAGAGGTGACCAATCATCTCAGAAAATTTCATAGCCCTGAGAGTGATGGGGTATAAATATAGATATAGATTTATTATACAACCATAGTTTAGTGGTGCAAAAAAAGACTTGTTTCATACTTTGGATGCATTTGACTTTCACTGGTGGACTTTCACCGCAGATCTCACCTGGTGTCCATTTTGTATAAGAACAAAAGGTTATCTGATATGCTCTGTATGAGGAAAACTGCGGATCTATTACAAGGGTTGGAAAGTTTCCTTGCGCTATAACCCCCTACTATTGTAAGGGGTAATGGCAGAAGATCTAACAGACTTGTTTGCTGATAGATACGTTGCAGATCCCAGGCAGGTATTTGATCATTTCCTCTGAGCAGAGGTTAGGTACCTGGTTGGTTTCAATCCTGGAACAGTTGTTTTGTTCCCTTTAGAGTTTAGAGTGAAAGATGATGCATCTCATATCTTACATCATGCCGCATATTTAGATAATCCTTTCTACATCCATGTAATCTTCACCAGGATGTTGCCTACTGTGGTAATGAAGAGCAGTAATACACTCATGCTGCCACTGAACAAATGTCCCCTCTACTTGGCTTCAGCCACTATGATATGTGAGTGGTTGGTATTATGTTGGTGTCTACAAGAAGCTATATGCTCTAAGGGTACCTTTATCTGGAGGTTTGAACTGCTGCATCCACTGAGTTCTCAGTCCAGTTAAACACTGATAAAGTGTTGGAAAAAGCTTTTCAAGCTCCAGGTTCAAGCTCCAGCACCACCACTGTTGGTTCCTCGTGCAAGGCCTTTAACTGTCTCTCTCTGCTCCAGAGACGTCATATCATGGCTGACCATGCAATCTGACCCCAACTTCCTAACAAGTTGATATATACAAAGAAAAGAATTTTCACTGTGTTGTCATGTATATGTGACAAATAAAGGCTTCAACTTGATTACAGGTTCTGGAAAACAGTCAAGGTCTACTACAAAGAGTTTTGGCTCCTTATGATCTGACACCGATGAAACTGCATTTAAAAACAAATTCTAAACCATTAATCATGATCTATATATATAAAATAATAAATTGATCAATATGATCAGTATGTATGCCCAAAAAACTATAACTTTACCCAAATAAAAAATGTCAGGCTCTGTGAAAATGCTGAAAATACATAAATATAAATATGCCATTCGGTAACACCCCATGTTCTGTCCATCTAGGTATTTGCCAGTAATCTAGCTCATTTTTATCACACGTAGACACAGGTAAACTGTTAGTATCCGTCTCCTGATTGTCACTGTGATGGTTTCGCTGGTTTTTACTGTAATATCCTTAATGATTATCACCAGACAAACCTGCCTAAATGTGACATATTTGATGACTAGCAACCAACTAGTTACTTTATTATAACGGTTCTGCAGCGGTATCTTGTCATCCTAATAATAATTTGCATAATGGAGCAAGGTAGCTGTGTTTTATATTATCACAAACTGAGCTCACATGTAATGGCCCTGTCAATTTTTTCTCAGAAATAGTAGGGGGGAAAAAAAAAAGTCTCTGTCTTGCACTATTTGACCCAAATGCTATTTTTACCCAGTTTTCAATAAGCCCTGACAAGTTCATCACTGTATTAAGTAGGTGTGATAGAGAAGGGACACCACCCTAACTTTATTGGACTCTGGCCATTCCTGCAGACTTGTAGGGTCAAGTCTATTACTCACGAAGTTCTTACAAGTTCGAGTGATGGCACGTTCTTATCGGCACTGTTGCTATTGTCCTTTTTACCATTCCGTGTCCATTTCTCACCTCCCCCACCCAGTCTGCTCCTGTTCTCTCTTGTGAACTAGATCAGTCAGACTGTCAGCTAACACTTTCTGCATGGTCGATCACTGTTACGTAATGTGTGTTCTTTCACTGGAGAGGAGGGGAAAAAGAGGCTCAGGGCGTTGTCTGGCCTGCTGAAAACCTGCCTGGAAACAGAGCTTATCCAGGTCTGCTTACTCATTCTCTCTCTCGCTCTCTTGCTCTCTCTCTCGTGCTCTCTCTCTAGCTTTTGCTCACTCTATCAATCACATATACACACAAAGAGTACTGTTTTTGCAGAATATCTCCATTGGGATGTGTGTGTTTTTTTTATATTGCGTTCTGTATTGTAGCTTAATAATGGTTTGCCTTTGTCTAACCTTTGCAGCCAAAAATACATTGGCTTTTCAGATAAAAGCTATACTTTCTTTGCGGCCAAGTTTCTGCATGGGGACCAGCCAAATGTCTCTGTAAGATCAAATTCGTGAAGTATTCCGACATTTGGTTCCTGTAAAGATATAAATACAAGCACGCACATGCACATTCTATTTCAATACGAACACCCTGTAAATAAACAGCCTTTTTAAAGTAAGTTGACTCAGTGAGCGAAAGAAAAATTACCGTAATCCTACAGTAATCGTAATCAGAGTAATCACAATCGTATTTTGTATGGAATAACGAGTGAGTAAGGAAGTGAGTACAGAAGAAGAATCTGTCTTGGATCGATTTATTTATAGTTAGGTCAAATAACCGCTCTAACTTTCATAGACGCATCTGTGACATTTTACCTCCAAGCAGTTCATTAATATAAGAAAATAATTAATCAGGTTCTAATTCTGATGTGCTTGATTATACAGCCCGATAAGACATTATGCTGCTGCTGTAATGAGGGTTCTGCTGAGTCTTGAAGCTGTGAGTTGGCAGAGCAGGCTGTATCATGCTGGCACACATCGCTCATCCATAGTGCTAGTTTCATCACGCCTTCTTGAACTGGTGCTCCATCTGAAATCGCCATTTGAAACCCATGCTGGGGAAGGGAATCCTCCCCTGCTAAATCTTTTGCTCCTCAAGTCCTGTCAAGTGGAGCTAACGTGAGGTGTTATTCCTCTTCAAGACTATAAGGTTTTTTTTTTTTCCAGATTCGTCCAGGGTATTCATTAATATTATCCGCCTAATACACACCAATTAATGGGACGGACCTGGGAGGCTATGAATGTTCCACTCAAACTGTAACGTAGGATCATCACCTACTGACAGTTTGATCAATTTCCGTTCATTTTCAGAGACATGGGCTTGTAATTACAGTAAGTCATTATGATTCGAACCCTCATCCTTTATGAAAGCTGGATGCGTGGCTATTCAACTCTGGAGAAGACGACAGGAAATAAAAAGCTGAAATCAAATCAAGACTTGATTTGTCTCGGAGTCATAAAGCTGTATCCACACTGATTGTCTAATATCACGGTAATCAGAATGCGACGGCAGCAGGATGATGGAGGGAGGATGGAGGCGGTGGTGGGAGGGGTTGTTGAGGAGACTCCCCAGAGATAAGGATAGATATTAGTCTGATTGCAAGCTCCTGTGTAAAGCCAGCCGATGGTATCGATGCCTGTTACCATGCAGATGTCGTTCATTTATAGCCAGGATAAACCCAAAGATAACCACAGCAATATATAGAGGTCGCCAATACTGGATATCTGTTCTCTGGGAAAGCAGTTTCACTGCATTTACCCGTCTTTTGTTCTGTGCCATGTCCAAAAGCCCAAGGGCGTGACTGCTATCACGGTGTGTTTTTACTCTCATTATCTGTCTCACTTCTGTGTAACTAAGAGCTTTCAGTACCACACCCAGGTGATTGTCGTAAGACTCAAGCACAGGCATAAATATTGCATGAAGCACTTGATTCATGAAGCTTAATGACTCAGTCAGAAGTTTAATGTTTTGTCTTCTCCGGTCAGGCAAAGCTTGGGAAGGGAGGTGGGAGTTTATTCAGCAATAGTAGATTCTGTGCTTTTACGGTTGCCTAAGGTTCAGTGGTCTGTGCATATTTCTAACAGCCAAAAGTATAGTCAGGTATTGTGGGGTAAAGTAGCTGAAACTAGCTGTTTTGGGACTCAAAGTTCAAAGGAATCCAATGCTTAAATAGTTAATAGTTAAAAGGTTAGTTATACCTAATTTCACCTTAGCAGAAATGTGAAACTCAAAGTGTTAACAAATATAACTCTTCCTTTACTGTTTCAACTACAGCCACATTCTGAATGCTAGTGCAAGAGGGGTAGGTTTTTTTTTTTTTTTTTAGACGTATGAGAATATGATTGACAGGCAAGTATAAATGCTCTTCTCGTGACTGTTTTTAAGTTTCTCCTTTTTACAGAGCCTGCCACATGGAAAAGAAGGTAAAGATTGATTAAAGGAAGCTGGCCTGGATCTGTGTAGAAGAGTACTGTATCTGCTATGTATAAAAAATAAATAAAATAAAAAACTATGGTCATTATTATCTTCCTGAAGGTATTCTATATGGAATCCTGTCTAAAACGATAACCCTCTGTCATAGAGTTTTACCAAAACTTCCCACAGAGAAACAAACTATATAACTCTTAACCTTATGTTTCACACTATCAAGCGATACGTCACTCGTGTCACTTGTTTTCTTTTTTTTTTCTTTTTTTTGTCTCATGTGGGTATGTGATGGCTGCTACTGTACTATTGTCGCTTGTGGTCGTAAACTGTCCAGTAATGGTAGTAGCTATATATGCAGTAGCATTTAAATCTAACTATTTGAATGGCAATTAAATAGTTAAATAACCAGTCAGTGTGAAAATTAGTTGTGTGATTTACATGGTGTGTGATAGGTTTGAAACTGGTTTTGTCGGCAGATTAGCAAAGCAAGCGGTAAAATCTTACATACCTACCTTACTGTATGTTTCCCAGGCAAAGAAAGAGCCATGACAGAAAAGACTGGGTCTGTGCACTTAGCTAGTATCACACCGTAGTGGTGGAAAGAAAATGAGCCTATTTTTACAATAAGATGTTCAAAAGATTTTTCCTGCATGACACGACCTAACCAAATAATAAGTGAAGGATTCATAACTATAATTCAGTAGCTTCTATAATTAGGAATGCGTCAAGCTAAATTGCTGATGAGCTTGTTGTTTTTGTACTTTATTTTATATGAAGATTTGTGCTCACAATGGTTTGGTGTGCCGGTGATGTCTATGCTTAAAGTATTACTGATGTCGTTCTGGGATTTACTGAAGAAATCACAGAGCTATCCATTCTCTTAAAGAGTTCTAAAAAAAATTGTATGGGGTAAAAAATAAATAAATAAATAAATAAAAAATCATAAGTGTTTTGATGTATTACATTGAGGCATGCCATTGCTTTTATTTCTGAGGCTATAAAGGCCCCTGGCAGGTCTATGGCTCATTTGTCA
>JAOVYU010000011.1:18779932-18797201 GCA_025674565.1 Synodontis membranacea | reverse complement strand
ATCTTTTTGTAAGTGGGCAAGCTTGCAAAATCAGCAGGGGATCAAATAATTATTTCCCCAGTGTGTGTGTGTGTGTGTGTGTGTGTGTGTGTGTGTGTGTGTGTGACTGTATTAAAGAAACAAATATTTACTAAAGAAATTTTTTATCTTCATGCAAAAAGCTTATCCATTAATTTTTATTCTGCTCAGTGGCAGTGGAAAACACACCCACGACTGCAACTGATAAAAGGAATGTCACTCCTGTTTTGAAAAGCTGCAAAGTTACCCGTGTCAGGTAATCAGGTAAAATGAAAGAAAATAAAAATTCTTTTACTTCTTCTTAAGCTCCGTATTCTCTAGCACCTTATCGTTGCCTTTATTGGCATTTACAAAATATAGGTGTATTGGAACTGTGTAAGAATATTAATGCACCTGTGGTGTAAATGGCTATAAAGGCAAATCTTTTCATTTTAACATTCAGTTGAAGTACAGTTAAACCACATTTTCATATTCACTTTCCCTTCTAATGAGCTTCCTTTTTTCATCGTTATTTGTTTGTTTATAATGGCAATAATTTGTTTATAGACTCTAAACACGTAGGTAATTAGTCAATAAGACATAATTATTATTAATGTCGTTCATGATCTGTGACGCTTGTGTGTTTCCTGCTGCAGTGGGACAGAAGAGCGTGTCCTGAAGAGCGGAACAGTGATCCGCCTGTGCTGAGGCTAAAAGAGCTAAAAGGACGAGCCCACAAGAGGTGCATGAGGAGGGAGGGCGGTAGGGAGGGGGGCGGGTGTGTGAGGACAGGCAGCCTCTGTGCTGCTGTGGGTGGTTTTTCTGGCGCTGTTCCCTGCACACACCAGCTGACTGCTCATGCATGTAAACACCATCCACATGCTTCCTGCTCGAGCAGCCCTGCCCCCAACAACGCAGCACATAAACACAAACTAACCAACTAACACATCTCCTGATTAACCCCAGAGTGGCTTTAACGTCCGTGGCATGACTGTCATGCCCAGTGTTCCTTTTGACATGTGTCAGTTCTGCTTCCCTGAAATTGTGCGGGCTGGATGGTGGTTGGCTCACTTGCACCCAGACAGACAGAGCTGTTTTAGGGCAGTGGCTTTATTCTGCTGCTTTAAAGGCGGACGGCACTGAATCAAACATTCAGTCGTTAGAGTACAGGGAGAGCTTCCCCCACCTCACCTTAATGGACTCGAGTCCTGTTTGTCACAGCAGGTGGTGCACACAACCTACACGGTCCTTTACTGTAGTCAAAAGAACAGAGTCTTTACGCTTAAATGCCTACAATTTTAGTTTCAGCAGTTTCTACTTTCTCTAATTTATCCATACCTACATTTGCTATACAGTATGTGTAGGTAATAAAAATGAAAAGGTATTTAATAGACTGTAAATTCCTCTTTACATACGTGCAACATGAATTTCGGTTTTAAACCCCATGTGCATAAAGAAACATGTAGTTTAAACTTGAGAATTTATAAACTGTATGTTTTTGTTTGGGCGGAAGCCGAGATGCAGTGGACTTTGTAGCTTCTGAAAAACTCACATGTCCTGTTGTCTCAGTTTTATTTTGCCAGATAAGCATAGAATACCCCAATCAGTTGTCACTAGAATATGAACTGAATCAAGAGTTCAGTGGCCTGGAGACAACGGAGCAAAATTGTCTGTGGTCTTTGGGTGGGAAAGATGAAATACTCCCTCTGTCTCTCTCCCCTGTCAATCGCAGTGACACTAGCCAAGCGTGGGCTTCTTTGAGTTTATTTATGTTGAAAAGGGTTGATGGCACTTTCCACCAGGTGTGTTACACTGCCCGGCATGAGCAGCAGATTCAAAATGTTGGCTGGAGGAAGCATGTGATAGCTTTCATCCTCCCTGGTTAATAAGTATCATATGACAGGAGAGATGCTGGCTGGTGGGTGAAAACTGGAGGTGACCAAACTGGGGAGAAAATGGGGGGGAAAGACACCCATACAATAGCCTAATGCAGAGAAAAAAGATGAAGGATTATGAGTGATTGTGATTAGAAGTGAAGGTGAATAAGACATTTAAGTACGTTTCAGGTATTTATTACCCGCACCATGTATTATGGGAATATTCTCATAAATAAACATCTTAAACTTTCACTGGAAATATGAGAAATCTAATATTTAATTAAAGTTAGATTATTAAAGAAAATCTTTTTTTTTTTTTTTTAAAAAACATTAGATATTTTCAGAATTTTACAACTATTGGACCGATACAAATTCCTTTAACAAAATGTAACTGAAACATGTTTCAGTGTATATTTTACTTCTTCTTCACGAGAGTGTTTAGAATATATATATTTAGGAGGCACAAAACATCAAACTTTTAATTGGTTTTGACAGGTCAGGTCAAAGGTCATCATAATGATAATCATAATCACACACACACATATACACACTTCCTGAAGCACACAGACACACCAACCCACTTCCTGAAGCATACACACACCACACACACACTCACACAAATTTTTGCCTATAAATATCTTACCTCTGTGAATGTGTGTGTGTAGGGGGGGTCTGTATGCTTCAGGAAGTGGGTGGGTGTGCCTGGTCAGGGAGTGGGCCTGTTTAATTTAACTTGAACATGTACGCGACCTTTATTCCTAACTTTTAGGCAAATGACGAAATGTCCTTTGGTCATTAACATGCTTGATAGCTGTGTGGGGGTGTGTGTGTTTGTATGCTTCAGGAAGTGTTTGTGTGTGTGTGGGGGGGGGGGTGTCTGGTCAGGGGCTTGGGCCTGTTGTATGCGCTTCAGGAAGTGGGTGGGTGTGTCTGATCAGGGAGTGGGCCTGTTTAATTTAATTTGAACATGTATGCAGGCCTTTATTCCTAGCATTTTGGCAAATGCCAAAATGTCCTTTGGTCATTAACATGCTTGATAGCTGTGTGGGTGTGGGTGTCTGTGTGTGAGGACTGTTGTATGCGTGTCAGGAAGTGGGTGGGCGTGTCTGGCACAAGCCCTTGGGGAAAAACAAAAAGTTACAGAAGTAATATCCTTTTTGTGCCATTAATCTTTGACCTACATCCATGACAAGTAATATCCTTACATGTTTAGAGCATCCGTTCATAGTCTAACCTCATGGGAAACACTGTTGCGCCATTAACCACTGACCTACATCTGTGACAAGTTCATTTGATTATTATGATTTATGATTATGATGACCTTTGACCTGACCTGGCAAAACCAATTAACCAATTAAAAGTCTGATGTTTTGTGCCCCCCTAATTATATATTTTAGGGACTCTAAGTGGGTATCTATGGCTTCCTGTTTCAGAGGGCTTTCAATTTGAGGTGACACAGAGATTACATTCCTTTAGTTATTCATAAACATGGAAAATGGTAGCATTGTGGGGTTCCCAAATCTACAATTAAACACCATCTCTATGCCAACAAATTCCAAAGGCACATAAGTGCTGGGAGTTCATGGGACACTAGCAGACTTTGACCAAACTTGGTTCTATTGTCAGATGAGTCAACAAAAGTGCTGTTTGGGGAGGGGGGGGGGAATTCAGCGTGGGTTTGGAAAATGCAAAATGGGTGTAAGGAAAGAACCTAATCCAAACTGTTAGGTGTGGTGGAGGATCCTTGAGGACATGGGACTGAAAACGTAAGGAATGTTTAATGCTAGACACAACAAGTGAATAGGATTATGTTTAAAACAACAGATTTCACCATGAAGCCACTCTTCAAAGAACAGTTTACTTTACAGAACAGTTTGTTGAAATAGAATGTGCTGTAGTAAACAAAAATGTTTTATATGCCATTTTCAGTAACTGGACTTTATTCAAAAAGTTTCATTAATTAACTTAACAAAGCGTAATTAATTAATTGAAGTTTAGTGTATTCGATTTATAGAGCGTTATAAGTGTTAATAGTCATCATAGTATAGCATAGTTTTCTTTTTTCTTCAGTTTTCTCTTCTTCTGCAGGAAATGGGGGTTGGTTGGTGAAACCAGAACTGCTCGTACAACAAAATTCCACAGGATTCCTGGCCTATTCACCTTTTTTTGTAAACTATTGTTGGCTGTTTTTTGAAGCAACTTTATGTGCTTTTCACATTAATTAACAAATTTGATTGCCGTTCCCATTTGAATTCGTTGCTTATTAACTGTAATGGTATTAAATTTGCAGCAATGTTTGTTTGTGGTATTTATAGTCATGTAGTTTATTTATCAGTTTATACCTGCTCATTTTACTGCTGACAAATATGGCAGGTAGATTGTGTTTTGCATGTCAGTGTCAGATCAGTGCATGTCTCCGTTTTGGGGCTGTGGTTCACATTCAGTCCTGTGTGAGTTAACAGCGCTCTGTAAAGTTTCCTCTCTCTCTCCTGGCTTTGTGGGTTTTTGGGTGTGGAGCAGGCTTCTGGGTCTAAGCTGCACTCATTGGCCTCTGCTCAGGCCAATAGACTCTTCACGACTCAGCTTTGTTTTTAATGCTGAATAGGCATGATCTCACTTTAGCTGCTTCAACTGCAGACAGCCTGTTAAACTGTACATGTGTCCCATAAAAGACGTACATGTTTTAAAAAAATATCTTGCATTATCATTTTGCTGTTTTCTAGGGAAAGGAAGTTTAGATCGCATATCCTGAAAGCATGCGACATCACTGCTTTTTAAAGAAAGTCAGTCTCTTTTTCTGGTGGACCTATATTTAAAAAACAACAACAAACACACCTATCTCAACACATGGCTTAGAGTTACCATTTTTCCTCCTCAGATGCCCTGCCCATGCTGCCACTGCATTTTTTCCATCCACAACCAAAAAGAGATGACACATTTGTTATCAAGCCCTGCACATAGGCAATGTGTTGGCACCCATCCAACTTGCACTCTCTGCCCCCTCTCTCTCTCTCTCTCTCGCTCAAGCTCTCTCGCACACATAAACCCATACTTCCTCCCCTGACCCTGAGCCTCGCCCCTGCAGCTCCACCAACACCCACCCAAGAATTCCCAGCCTTCAAATACTTCCTCATCAGAATTGGGGGGATTTTCTGTTTGACTGTAATTCCTATCAAAAAAAAAATCTCTAGAGCAACTTCATACATTCTAATACTGAGTCATAATGGATATGAATGTTCTACTGAAACTGTGAATTTATATGTCATGTTTCTTACACATAACATATTTTTATATATAGTATTGTATGTGCAGAGCCTCTGTCTGTGACACTGCACCACGGTCCTGTAAGAATACTATTTTATACCATTGCATGTGTGTATATTAATGCAATGGCAATAGAAATCTACTCGACTTTTGAGCACTGAATTAAGGAATTTTTCCAATATATCGTTTGTATACAAGTATTGGCCCAAATTCCAGTTGTTGTGTTTACACTATTGATAAGACCAACCTGAAAGAACTGTTTGCATGAACATTGTTTTCTTGGCTGATTGGCCATTAGGTTAGCCAACCTAAAGTCAGTTTAGCACCTTGTGTTTCTGTGTATATATTAGGTTGGCATGATGAACAGTTCTTACCGCCTCCACCCCCCTTCCCCCATGAGTGACATTACTTCTTGCTTGTGCCTTTCTTGGGCATGTACCAAAATGCATATAATTTGAACCAGTGGTTGTATTCTGATGGTCAGTGAAACAAAGAACAGTTCCAGGTTTCTGTTGCCAATACTTCTAGTACTTTATTCAATACAAAAGAGCCTTTAGGTCTCTAGATACTCTCACTAACAGATAGCAACATTATATATTATGTATTTATGATAACAGTTGGACTTTGTCATCAGTTCCCATAAAAGCAGCCTGTGGACAGGAGCTTTCATATATACCCAGAGCTCTGGAGTTATTGTCCAGTGAAAACAACGCAAATGTGAGGCATATTAGGATACAGATATAGTTGTGGTGCAGTAATCTGAAACCTAACCATGCAAACCTGCATCAGGTATTCTGATAAGCATAAAAAGACAATAAATTTAGGAAAGCTTTCCAATCACTGGCTCTGGAGTACATTTCTACATCAGGTATTTTTGAACAGCATTAAGGCAAAAAAAATAAATAAATAAAAAAGTTATAATGCTTTTGCTGTTAACCTGTGAAAGTCTTTGCTTGCTCCAGTAGGAACGAGTTTGAGGTGGCCTGCCGTTTCAAAGGCATCACCTGAACCAGTTGGCATTCGGTATGAAGATCTGCTGTCATAATGGATCATGTTTCTAGTATGGTAGTAAGTGATCTTTTAGGGATCCCATTTCCACCAGTAAGCTGGTGTTTGTCAAGCATGGCATGTCTATATGTCATGAAAACATGACCTCATGTGGTAAAAATGTAGGTCATTCAGGCTCAGGTCATAGTCAAAACAAGTCCACCTTTGTTTATGCTGCATTGCATGGTCTGCATGTTCTTTATGTGATCCTGAAGAAGTAGGATTGTACTTTATATTTACTTTAATGCTCATTCTCAAAGAAAAGAGAATTATATAAAAAAAATAAATAGATAATTCCTATTGTGTAATGAAAAGGTTAAAACTGCTTATTTGAGAATTGATATAGAACTCTTACATATTATCTAAACATCTAAAGATTTGCTTTAAAGCGGTGATTGTTAAGCAGAGCCTCCCTTTCTTGCAGAAAGATGTTTTGCACGAACATGTACTATATATTAAAATAAACAGTACCTTTTTTATAATTATGAAACATCATTTGACAAACGCCATGATCCACTTCAACATTAAAACCTATTATGCCCCAATAGTGCCAGTGCCAGTGCAAGTCAAATCAGCTTTATGTTTTTCTATTAAAGGTTTATATTGTCACTCTTGTTGTAAAAGATATTTATGTAAGTAGTCTCCAGTGTCAGCACTTCGAGGTAAAGCTGTTCCTAGAAGTTTTCTGCTACAGCAAAAGTCTTCTTTGCACTTAGCAGCTGGCCCTCGTGTTGGGACACAACACACCTCCCTGACGCCGACTCTTTTCCTGTAAAAGCACAACCCATCATGTTTTATTTTATACGTATTTGCCCTTGTTCCTATGACAACTTTTTTGTCATCACCTACAAAGAAAAGCTTATTCTCACTTCTGTGTCTGATGTCACACTGTCGGTGACTCACTTATGCATAAAAGGTCATTGTGACATGAAGTCATTTCTGGTTGGGATACATATTTAAAACGTGCTTATTAACAATTTCCTATTGTAAAAATGTCGTGTTTAGTGCTTGATTATTATTATTTTGAACACACATATTATACTTCCGGCTTAAAAAAAAAAAAAATATATATATATATTTGTTGAACCTGGTCTATAGGGTCCTTTGTTGTATGTAATTAGATTTGTCATGATTTGTACTCATTGTCTTTGGTTGCTTAGATAATGAGTTACTTATGCTTTATCTTAATGCTTAAAAATCTTTTGAACACTTTGCGAGTTTGAACTACATCATGAAAAAGTGCTATACAATTAAAGATATTTACATTTACAGTATTATTAATATAATTATGCCAAATCTCTCTCTCTCTCTCTCTCTCTCTCTCTCTCTCTCGTTGGAGGGAGGGACTTCAGCAGCTCTTTGTTTGCAGTCACTGCTTTCTCCAATCTCTAACACACAATCCCAAACCTCTCAGGAACTTCGAGCCATAAAAATTAGTGCTTTTCCCTTACAACATGAATATCTCACACACGCGGTAAGTTAATCTTAGAGCAGTTTAGTTGAATGCGCTGTAAGGCTTCTAGACTGACTTTATGGAATGAGACGCACACAAAAGGCTGTTTTAAGCGCTCACGGAGCTACAACAAAGAGGTCCCGCCCACTGCCACAAGCCACGCCCACTCCAGGGTCTTTTAAGGAGAAGCTGTATTCAGCAGATGAGACCAAGGAGGGGTTCGAGTTCAACAAAGCCAAGCTGTACAAAGAAAGGTTTCAGTTTTTGTCCACGGGCTGAAAATCAAACGACAGTACAAGTGCAGCCTAAAC
Source organism: Synodontis membranacea (assembly GCA_025674565.1). NCBI lineage: Eukaryota > Metazoa > Chordata > Actinopteri > Siluriformes > Mochokidae > Synodontis > Synodontis membranacea. The sequence goes on along the minus strand of JAOVYU010000011.1, from coordinate 18,789,252 downwards.
AGTTTACTCGAGTATAATAGACTTAAAATACGTATTAAAAAAAAACAAAAACAAAAAAAAAACACTTTATTGTGATACGATCAAAGCAAGCGGATGTAATTCGTATTTACGAATCATAGCCTCAGTTATTATAATAATTATTATTATTATTAATAATAATAATAATAATAATAATAGCCTCGTAATAATTGTTTTTTGTCGTTGTTGTCCTATAAATGATAGACTACCTTTTGTCATAATGCTTGTGAATCGACATTATGAAAGACCATCGATTTAATAGGTTGCCATTCAGCCTTTTTATTTTCATTTTAATTTTTACATATGTGCCATTAAAAGCTGTGTTTTAAATGTTACCGCATGCACTTTTGTTTCCCTGCTTCTTGTTTTGGCGTCGGAGTGAGCCAGACGCGTGCGGAGTATCTCGCTGCCGCGCGCGCTCGCCGTTCCGACCTTTCCCCCAGTTCATGAGCGCCGGGTTCACCGGGTTTACACTGACACCGCTGACTCCTGCGTTACGCCCCCCAACAGCCACGCACCCTCTCTCCGCCAATCAGCTCTCGATCACGTCCTGATCACGCGCTGTCTGCGCGTTTATTGGTCCAAATCTGCTACACCTTTGTTTTTGATTGGTAACATGTTACCACCCGCCAGACTGTTCTGAATTTTGTTTCTGCTTTTTTTTTTCTCTCTCTCTCTCTCTCTCTCTCTCTCTCCCTTCCTCCGTTCCTGATTCACTCAGCTGAGGTTGGACCTTGCAGTAAAAAGTGGTTACACTTATGAGCCCGGGGTCTGCTCAACGCCCGTGTCGCGCTTTTTTGTTTCCTCTCACTGCTGTTTACACGGTGTCGTGCTCCGCATGCCGACCTTTGCTTCGGACCAGGTAAGTTGGTTTCTTTTTTTTTTTTTGATTCACAAGGGTTATTTACGTTTTTGCCACTTTAATCTGATTGCGCAATGACCCAGTAGCAGTGATGAGTTGAAGCATCTTTATGGAAACAAAGTTGAATGTTTTTTTCAAATAATCTTTTGCAAGTTTTTTTTTCTTCTTCTTCTGGTTGTTGTTTACTGTGGCCATGGAGTGATGGACTATTAAATCAGTTTTTACCCATGTTTATGCTTTTATTCACAATTGCTCATAGTTGACATAGCATTTAAGATTATATGTGGCATACATGTCATAGGATGCATGCATGTTTTTGTATTCTTTTTCCTCCTTGCATTATATGAAACTGTGCAGGACTCAGTAAAGTAAAACCATTTGCCGCAATCAGTGTTGTGCATCATGGCCTTTGGTGATAAGACGCAGTGCTCTTTGAGATAACAGCACATTCTCTGAGCCCACTTAGCATCCTTGTTTGAAACCAGTGGGGAGGTGGTTGTTTAATTAAACCACATTGTCATTACCAATTTGTGTGCACAAACTGTAGCTGTGGAGGCGGGTACTGTAGTTTCATTACATCCCCGTTGCTCTGTGTGCTTTTTGAAAATGGCATTAGGTGTCCCTTGGTTTGTGGAGGCTTTGTTAGAAAAAAGGGAGGGCTAGTCTGAATATTAGTACTTCCTCGTGTGGGTGTCCACCTTCGCTAAACAGAGTTTTGGTTAGACGCACGTCACTCTTAAGGCTATTTTTGGGTGATGGGAGGTTCCCAGCAGACCTAGAGCTGGAGGGTCGAAAACACTGGGGCCTCTCTCTCTCTCTCTGAATAGCAGCATCTACATCTATCTCAGCATTCAGCAGATGTTTGATGAGCATCTATACACTGTTCACTTTCAACAGTCAGTACTACTGACCAAAGCAATAAGTGAAATGGGTACAAGTTGACTGGTATGGTATCTGATACAGAAATGGAGACTGATGACGCAGTGGTACACCCAACACTGGAGCTCTTATTTCTTGGCTGATGAAACAAATGAAACGCTACAATGCAATTTCAGCTTTTGTCTCTTCATAATAATCGAATGTAATGATATTGCTGATATATAAGAAGCCTACCTGATGCAGAAAGAACACCTGTGTGTGCATGCCTACTGTTCTGATCATAAACATGCTTTGCTCAAGTGATTTTTTTTTTCTACAGAGCAACTACGTGGGGATCTGTGAGGTGATGATGGAGAGGAAGGGGTACAACGATGGGAAGCCCTGCTCTTCCACTCTGGAGTATCATGACCTCGAGGCAGCTGAGGCTCTTGTGTGCATGAGCTCCTGGGTTCAGAGGTCACACAAAGCCCGCCCGCTTACGCCAACTTCAGACTCCTGTGACTCGCTTAGTCCACATCCCGAAACCCTGGAGTCCCCCAAAGACCTAGTGTCGCTCTCTTCACTAGTGAGTTTAAATAAACTGTCAAATATTTAGATTGTTGCTTAGATATTTAGATGCTTATATATTTAGATGTTATATTCACATCTTGAATTACTGAGTAGTATTATTCTTATTATTATAACCATAAAAGAAAATTTCATGGATGAGTATTACTATATATGCATAATAAAATGATGACAAATTAAATGTGTGCTTAGCTTTTGTGTACTTCCAAAAAAAAATGTGGCATCATCATGTATAGCTATGCAGCATTAAGTAACTTTGCAAAATTATTTACAATTTTCTTATCATGCTATACCAGCATAATGTCACTGAGAATATTATAAAACTGAAAGTGGTGCTCTTACAGTACCTGTAATTTTGAAAGAAGGAATATAAAAGTGTTGCTAATGTTAAACTGGCTGAGTTTAAATGCCAACCTTCTCTTCTACCTTACTAGTGCATGACCCCACCACACAGCCCCAGCTTTGCTGAGACCTGCACCACATCTGCTGTCATCAGCACCATGCCTCCTCTGGCCTGCTCAGGCCTTAAAACAAGTGTCTCACTGCCCAGAATGTGCCCGATCTTGACCAACAAGGCAGAAACCCCCTGTGGCCTGCAGGCTGGCATCACTGCATTCCTACCAAACTCCATTTCACCTCAGCCACCTGAGCCTGGTGCACAATGCAGGGCCACTAGTGTGATACGACACACTGCAGACACGTCTCTGGATCACATTAGCACAGGACAGGAGTGTCCGGGGTCATCAGAGAGCCCTACCCAACAGACTGAGTTCATCTCTGATTCTACAGCCCAACATATCAACATCCTGACTGAAACACAGACATATATTAGTGCTCCAAATTCTACTGCAGATGTGGAGAGTATTGCCACTTCAGCCAACTCTACAAGCCCCTCCACTCCTGCATCACAAGCCTCTTCATCTCCCATGACCAGTCCAGTTCTGTGTCAGGTATTTCCTGTGAACGGGCAGACTGGAATCATCTCTGCCATTGTTCAGACCCATGTTCAAATGCAGAGCACTGGTCCGAAGCCCATCCTTTCCCATTCCACCTCTTTCTCCCAGCCTCTTCTAATGGGTCCTTCAATGGCTCAGGGTACGGTGATGCTTGTCGTCCCTCAGTCTTCAGTGTCTCCAGCCCCGCCGTGCCAACAAAATGTTGTTACCGTTGGCAACACTAAGCTCCTCCCCCTGGCCCCAGCACCAGTCTACATACCCTCCAACCAGAGCGGGGCCGCCACACACACCGACTTCTCTCGCAGGCGCAACTATGTCTGCAGTTTCCCAGGATGTAAGAAGACATACTTCAAGAGTTCTCACCTCAAAGCTCATCTGAGAACTCACACAGGTTGTTATAAAGTCAATACTATTTCTTTTCTTCACTTATGCTATGGCTCAGTATACAGTGGTTAATAGAAATGGCAGAGAACGTGCAATAAACACTATGAATAAATATTTATGTTTAACTTTTTAAAATAAATTTTTACCTTTTAAAATGATCATAGTTGCAGTTTATTGTGAAGGGTGGGAAATCATCTCTCTCTCGCTCACACACACACACACACACACACAAACGAATTTAATTGTTCTGCCTAAAACCAAGTTAAAAAAAAAATACGATTTTGAAAATGCAATAGAATTCACAGAGGTATTTAACAAATCTATTAATCAATAGGATTTTTCAGCTAAAAAGTTGGTTAATTTATAAATGTAATGATCCTTACTCTCTGTGTTCCTCAGGTGAAAAACCATTCAGCTGTCACTGGGACGGCTGTGACAAAAAATTTGCACGTTCCGATGAACTTTCCCGACACCGCCGCACTCACACGGGTGAGAAGAAATTTGTGTGTCCTGTGTGTGACCGACGTTTCATGAGAAGTGACCACTTGACCAAGCACACTCGCCGCCACATGACCACCAAGCGCTCTGCAACATGGACCACCGATGTTCGTGAGCTGAACAAAACGGTCTCTTCTCAGGGTCCGTCATCACAGTCTTCTGTCTCCCTCAGTGTCCTCGTACCTGCCTCAAACTAGGCCTAAACAAGGGCCACTCTTTCACCTCAGGACAATCTCCATCCCACTGACCATTGTACAGGGGAAACATGAAAACCAAGGCTGCTACGTATCCATGTACAAAACAGACCGTTGCACTGGATTTCTTTCCCTAGCATTTGTTGTTTATAAGGATCCCACCCCCCACCCCACCTTTTTTATATGTATAAGTTATGTCTCTCGAAATGTATGCACTTCATTTGCCAAAGTCTTTGTTTTTTCATGCTACATTATTCTATGCCAGTGTATATTTGTACATAAATGTAACTATCTATATGAATGTAATGTGTATTCAAACGTGCATTTATTGGCAATATATGAATAAGTGTTAAGTTTCTGTAAAATGAACAGTATTCTTACCTGTGATACTACCTATTATCTTACTTTGAATATTATTTAATGACCATTTGAAGATTCAAATAAACCTTCATGTTTATGTAATACTCTCAGTGTTTTCTTTCATAAAATCTAATTGTACATAAAGCTTTCTAATAGCAAAACCCCAGTCAAGATCGACCAAGACATGAAAAAGAGACGCTGTGCAATTTTCACACAGTGTAAATTGTCCAAATGCCCAAAATTACACAATAAACTAGAATAAATTGCATTGTAAAACGTTCAGGGTGAAAAGTACTTTAAAAACTCAGATGACACCAAAATAAATTTTTCAGTTATGCAAGTTCAGTTATGCAATTACGCTCCGGACACAGTTACACAACGGCGCGAGCGCGTTCTCCCTTTAACACCCAGTAACCAAACTATCCAATCACAGTGGGTCATTCAAGAGCGCTTAGTGGGCGCGACCAATCACAGACAGCCGTGAGCCCTAATGGACCGGCTGATTGGTTGATGTTATGTCCGTCCGTTTACCTTACTGACGGATATTCTCAAATGGAGAAATAAAATTGTTGTGTTACGCTTAATTGAAAGAATGCATGTACGGTGGAAATGTTGTGTGCACATATTATTTGTATTCATCAAACACCGATAAAGCAATTTTATGAGAGTAAAAAAAAAAAAAAAAAAAAAAAAAAAAAAAACAGAATAAAGGAAACAACTTTCCAGGGCAAAGTAGGGCCTGGGGCGGGAACACGTTGTGGTTTTTATTTATCCCTGAAAACGAAGAGCAGCAACGAATAACAAACAAACAAACAAACAAACTGAAATGTTAAACAAATAAATACATATTTTTTATATGATAATCTAATAAAAATTTTATAACAAAAAACTTTGAGTTTGTATGGACGTCATTCAAAAATCATTAGCGGTATTGAGTGTATTGCGTGCTACACATATAAATTGTGTGCTTTACTCCATATTTTGACATGCCAAAATAATTCATAGTATTTAAATATTTATTATGTAATGGAAACGTGTAGGTCTGTTACGTGCTGCACATTGCATTTAACACAGTAAAGAAAGATAATCAGAAAAAGTGTAAGGTCTTCACCGTATTTTGATACTAGAATAAGAAACTGGATAAAAATATTCTGTGATTTCCCTTTAGCCTACAATTTGTCCTGTTCAGAAACTGCGTCTTGGCAAAAATAATCAGTTTTTACAAAAACTGTGGCAAAAATAATCTGCTGCCTATAAAAAAAGAGTGTATAGTTTATGGCTGATTGTTGTATTTTGATTAATGCAGGGATCAGAGTAGAGGCTTTGGATGCGTTGCAGAATATCCTGACTGAGTGGCTGAGTGTGAAAACTATACACTCATGATGCACCTCATTGGTAATGTATTTTAGTGAAAATGTGTGAAATTTTAGTGAGGCGCGCCCCCTGCTGTTTTCACACCTTACTACCCACAATCAGCGCGCGCAAACACTGACTAATTAATCTCACTTCTAAAACTTTATAAACTGATCACGTCTTAATCCCACATTACTCACATGAACATAACCTACATATTATGAAACAACACAGTTTAAAACCATGCCTAGTGAATCATAGACTATGCAGTATAATGACCAAATATATGTGGACACTTGACCATCACACCAATATGTGGTCCTTCCCCAAACTGTTTCTTTAAAGGGTCCCAAACCTAGGGTGACCATACGTCCTCTTTTTCCAGGACGTCCTCTGTTTTTTGGAACATAAAAAATGTGTCTGGTGAAGGATTTCTAAATCACCAAAAATTATTCAGGTTTTTGTTTTCCATGATTCAGCTTTTGCTTTCTTTTGTGTCCGTCTGCCCCATGCTGCCATCCTGCCCCCCAGTGTCCTCTTTTTTGAAAATTGAAATACGGTCACCCTACCCAAACCTGTTCCAGTACCATACCGTCCCTGTGCACAGCCTGAGGTTCAGGAAGTCATGGTTTGCCAAGACTGGAAATGGAATAACACAAGTGTCCAGAGTCCTGACATAACCCCACTGAAACCTACACTTGCACCCCAGGCCTCCTCACCTGACCTCACTGATGCTCTTGTGGCTGAGTAAGCACAAATCCCCACAATCTCCAAAATCTAGTGTAAAACTTTCCAACCACGTGCCATTATTTTGGAACGCTGTGATGGTCATATGTCCACAAACTTTCGACCATGTGGTGTATGTGCTCAAAGGGGAGCCATTTTGGATCTGGCCCAAGACTTATTCTGTGTTGTGTTCCTCCCACCACTGTGCGGTGCTGAGTCTGGGTCAAACACATGCACACTGCACACTCTCGCCTCTTGTTTTCATGGCTGCCACTCGTTGGATCATTTATGGTTGTCGGTACAGGAAAACAACACAAAGTTTATAATGTAAATAATGAAAAACATAACATTGCATTTGGTCATCAGTGCTGTAATAAGTTGTTTTGAACCGCTTTCCTGTTGACATTTTAACCAATGCTCAGTTGTACTGAATTAATTTCTTTGTAAACATGCATGCCATTTTTTTTAAATTTATTTTTTATAGCGCGAATGACAACTTCATATTCAGCTTCTAACAGTTCTAAAACTCATACGCTTTCCTTATTTTATTGTTAACAGTAGCATTTCTCACATTAGACAACAGCATTTATTAATTGAGAATTGGGTTGATGTATTTTGTGCAGCTTGGTTTATTGCAGGTTGTATCCGCGCCAAAAGTTTATGAATGAAGTAAATTTGTTGCAGATGCACGGGCAGTAAACATAACCAGGTACGGACAGTAAGCGTGGGGAAGGAAAATCTCTAGGAAGGCCACGTGTTTGTGTTTTCTTTTTAATTATATGTATATATTTATAACAGCCACTCCTGAATCTGGCGGGAAAGCTCTGTCATAATGCTTTGTTATACATCAGGAAAACAGTTTTTTAAGAATTATTCTATTGCACCTGCTTTGATCGTTTGTAATCCAGTATCACTTTAGCTGTCCAGAAACTAGTTTATTATTATTATTATTTTTTTTTTATTTTATTATTCTCATAAGACAGTGCTATTTAATGTTCAAGCACATGCAGACTTCTTGATATGTCTTTTATTCTTGGCGTTCTCCCTAATAAATAAGCAAACATGTAACATTGCTCGATCACTGAAACGGAAATTTAAAAATGTGTTTTATATATATATATATTAGTTTTATTTGGCAAAACCGCGCCATTTTCAAAATGGTGAAATGAAAAGCAACATATTTGTAGACAGCTCCCAACGTCGTTAAATTTCCCGCAATTTGCCGATGACGTCGAGGCGTCTGATTGGCTGACACCCGAACAGGAATTAGAGCGGCTGCACGAGCCTCGCTGTGATTGGCTGGAAACAAATCGAGCGCCAAGAACGAAATAAAAAGGAGGCGCCGGAGCAAGTTTTTGTCAGTCTTTTTCTTCCTCTGTGCAGGCTTCATATCTGCTTTTACGGTTTTTTTCTTAATTATTATTTAAAAACTATATATATATATTTTAATTTTTGCTTTTATTGTTTCTTTATTTCTCCGTGTTTTATATTAAGAACCGCTTCGTAGTTTATTTTTCCTTAAACGTAACAATGTTGTCCAGCCGCTCGCCTCTCAAAAGCAAGAATGAAAACGCCGTTTCCGCTAAACTGGAGAACATGTCTCTGGGAAATAAAGAAAACACGGTGAGTTAAATATACAAATATGAACAAGCATGTGTTTTGTAAAAGTTATGCGTCTCTGCTGCACCGGTTTCATGTTGAATCAGAAGTGGAGGGAAAACCGGTTTGTCTTTTAGTTCCTGATTCCTGGTTAATTTCTTCACACAGCCACCAAGTTTAAACTCCACACGAATTCTGGCCTCCAAAACGGCGCGGAAAATCTTCGAGGACTCCGAGGTGAGTAAAACCTCAAACAGTTTTTGAGTTGCCCCTTTTACCTCGTTAATGCCCTTAGGGTGGGCCACACGGTCAGCACCACGTTTTCAGCCTTTGAACCTGTTTGTGAGGAAAAACAAAATTATGTTCAGGTCTGTAAGTCATGAGAACTGGTTCAGGCAAGTGAAGGAGACTAACAAAGCGAACAGATGATTATTTTTGGCGGTAGGAGTGCTAACTAGCTAACCAGCTAGCCTATTATGTTAAGGTCCACATTGTCGACAAAGCTTGAACAAAGTGATATTAGTATATCATGTCAACAACCGTGTTGGTTTTATGCAACACAATTAGCGAGTTTTACACCTCAAGTGTGACTTTTTAAAACATGACCTTCAGTAAAGGTTGAGGTATTTTGTACCTAGATGTACATTATTTTGCACTTGATAGTCAGGACCTTTAAGCCTCCAGATTTTAGGCCTTAAATGGTGATTTATTATTGTTTTTTAATCAGTTTTATCCATAAAGGGGTTGTGAAGCTACAGGTGTTCATTCCATACAAATAAGATGCACACTTAATAGATGATTAGAGAGCATTGATTAACCCTCTGGTCTCTGTTGGCCATTTGTGTCCCGGTCACTTTTTTTTTTTTTTTTTTTTTTTTTTTTTTGGGGGGGGGGGGGGGGGTTACCCTTTTTTTTTTTTTTATT
>JAOVYU010000011.1:18752716-18763367 GCA_025674565.1 Synodontis membranacea | reverse complement strand
TATATATATATAGAATGTGCAGTAAGACGTGTTTTGGAAAATTTTGAAATAAAATGTTCCTTTAATTTCCTCTACCAACATGTGTGTTTTTTAAATGGTCCATTGATACCATCACAACATGATATTTTAGGCTAGGTTATGAAAATTTAAAACCACAATACCTACTCACTATGCTTGTATCATGTTAAGAAAAAAAAGCTGACAGACGCCCCTCTGTTTTCTGTTTCAGAGCACCAACCCATATCTGATGGGACAGAGACTGGACAATGTGGTGGCTAAGAAGTCTGTGCCACATTTCCCAGAGGAGGAAGAAATGGAAACCACTACAAGACAAGTCTGAATGTAATATTATAATGACAGTTGTATAATAGAGTTGTTGTATCTATCAGTGCATGTTAAAATTAGAACCAGTAAACCTGAATCATGAGACGAAACTGGTGAAAGATAGTGATCATTTAAAATGGATTTTGCCTGACGTAGTCTTTTGTTTTATTAAGTTAAATAAAACAAACAAGTTTGTGCAATTTTTTTTTAATCTGTGTTTTCAAAAAGACATTCTCAAATGTTGTAATTATCTGTTCCAATACTGCACATTCCATAATTGTTATATGCAGAGCTGATCGCTTTATTTGATCACATCACATTTGTAACATTTCTGTTTCATTCTCCAGATCTTGCAGATGTAGTATTTTCCATGCACAGCTGTCTGGTTGGTTGTTTAATATATTAGTACAGTGCAGTTTAGTCATCTTTAGCCATTCTAGTATTCTATGCCATGCAATAGTTGTGGCTGGTAGGACAAAAAGATCTACATCACAGTACTTACAGATATCATGATACACTATGTGTCTATGTCTTTGTCAGCGTAATAAAACCAATAATGCAACATTTAGAAATTTAGAAAAAAAATCATTGCTTTATATTTGATGTCAATTAAACCACTGGTACAAAAAAATGCATTTTTTATGCTTTGAATGAGCTGCTTGTTACAGTTAATAATGCAACAGTGTGTCAGTGATATAAGACTCAGGAAAGTAAAATCATGAGTTGATGGCCAAGCAAAGGGAGACAGGTTTTAGATTTATTGTTTGTGTGTTAGTGGTAAGATAAAAAATCATCTAATATATGATTATATAATATATAGTCTGTTTCAGGCAACAGCGTAGATACAAAGGTGTTTGTCCTCGTATGCAAAGCTTTTAAAAATTTGAGGTGGCCAATAGTTTTCAGTTTTCTCAGACACTTTACTGAACTAACTTAAATAATCAGAGTGGTGCATAAATTCGTGGCCTTCTGTAATAAAGTTTATTCGCGATTTTCTTAAAAAAAAAAAAAAAAAAAAAATACATAGAGTTAGTCTTCAAAAAAGTAGCCTAATCGCCATTAGATTCTATGACTTGATGCAATTTATCTGGCAAAGAATGAATACAAAATTGCACAGATGATTTCATTTCCTCAAAACCCCAATCCTTCCTTCGTGACGGTATTCATTCTTTTAGAATCTAACGGTGATTACTTGAATATGTATTATTTTTAGAAAATCGCGAATAAAAGTAGTTCAAGAAGGCCACGAACATATGCACCGCACTAAGAAATCCACCTCCATGAATTGTTCCAGTGTGTTGGAGCAGGAAAAACACAAACCATACGGTACATGAACTGAATATTGGACACTACTGGAAACCCAGTCCTGACAAACGAGTCAAAACAAAAGCTACTGCAAAAGATTCGAATCAGTAAAGTGACTCAGTGGCGCATCAGTGAGCTGCGCGTGGCGGGCTGAGCTGGAGGCGTGGGCTCTCACTGCATCCTGCCCACTTTCACTTAAAACCGGGCGCGGACGCCTCGCACTTTCTGTCGGGCACCATATGAGCTGGGGTTATTGAATCTGCAATTTACTTTTGTTTTTCAAGGTTACACATATAGCCTAATTATCCAGTCTGAACTGCACTTTACGCAAAAAAAACAAAACAACAACAACAGCAACAACTGGAAACAAAAGCAATTCAAAAGGTAAACAAATAATTTTGAAATCTTCTTGGAATCAGTGCTTCCAAATTCATCAATAGGATTAAATATGATGGGATTTTTTTTTAAACTAGAGTATAGTTTATTGGAAGTAGAATTTAGTGAAATATAGATTACTGGGAGGTACATACTAGATTTGTTTAAACTTTCTATATTATTATTATTATTATTATTGTTATTATTAATAGTAGTAGTAGTAGTAGTGTTGAAAAATGTATAATGCAAATGGTAATAATATTGGTCCTTTATGATTTTGACATTTTAAAATACATACATTTTCCCGAAATTTTTAATGCATTACCAGATTACCGGACTATACAGATTATTTCTGGATGTTTTTTTGTGTTGGTTTTACACATATGCGTACGAAATCTGCAACTTTGAGCTAAAATGAGGAATGTACTCTTGTACATATTTGTAGATGCTAATTGATCATAATTGCTGGTAGCCTACCGCTTAATTATTATTATTTTTTTTCCCAGACCTAGTTAATATTTCTGTTTGCGCACACCCTGTATAAGCTGTCTTGCTTTCATTATTTACACGAAAAGATGGCGAAAGAGACATGGCATGCGGTGATCCTGGGTCTGTGGCTACTCTACAGTCCTGTGAAATGCTGGAGCAGCGGCGGATTCCAAGGCGCGGTTCCTCATCACACTAAGCTCAGCCCAAACTCCTGGGAGCAGACAGCGGAGCCTGCACTGAGCTGGTCCGCCACGGGAACGTCTGCGCATGCGCCGGCACAGGAGGTGCTCGACTCGAGCCAGGAGGCTCTGCATGTGACCGAGCGCCACTACCTGAAGCGCGACTGGTGCAAGACGCAGCCGCTAAAGCAGACGCTGCAGGAGGAGGGCTGCATCAGCCGCACCATCATTAACAGCTTCTGCTACGGCCAGTGCAACTCCTTCTATATTCCGCGGCACGTCTACCAAGAAGAAAGCGCCTTCCAGTCCTGCTCGTTCTGCAAACCAAAAACCTTCACCGTCGTCACTTACACGCTGATATGCCCGAGCCAGATCCCGAGAATCAAACGGAAACGCGTGCGGCGCGTCAAACAGTGCCGCTGTACTTCCATAGACTTGGATTAATACTGATCACAAAAAAGTTAAGTGTTCTCTTCTCCACATGGCTGATTATGAACACACACACACACGCACACACACACATGCACATTCATCCATGATATATTGTAGGTTTACTTAAGTGGAGAAAACAAATTGAGACTGACTGGGGCTTGAATAGACTAAACTATAATAATAAAATTTTTTTTAAATAAATAAATAAAAGTAGGCTACTAAACGCTAGGTTTTCTTGCTGATGGAATGATGCCCTTAAAAGTCTGTCTATTGGTATCTTTAATTTCTATTTTTCAACATAGATATATTGTACCTTGGTTTTATGGTTTATGCTTGATTACCAGTATTGATGATTTATGGAATTAACGCTCATAATTTTAGAGTAAAATTTTACACTACATGCACCTTTATAGGTAAAAGTGTACAAATGGTGCACCCTTGAGCATTCCACGCCAGCAAAAAGGAAAGGCACGGTTTAATAACCTTTTAGTTTCTGAGAGTGTACACATGAAGAACAAATTGTGGAAAATAATCGCTGACTGTTCACAACACAGGCTATTCATTTAACCAGTATATTAATTCAGCAGTATTAGTGTATTTTATTAAATTGCCCCCATTGTTTGGCATGGGGTTCATTTTGAGCTCCTGTCACAGGCCTCACTTTATTCTGATCACTGTGCAAATGCAGTCTCTGTGGGCCTTTTGCAATTATTTTTGAAAATGTAAAAGTCTGTTCCAGGTCCCCCAAGAAAGAAACCCTAGGGATTTATTTCCACTTATTCCCCCTGCTGGGACACTCTTATTCCACTGTAGATGCTGCCATTTCTGCTTAGTTTTGTTCAAAAGCAAATGGCAGCGACATAGCTGGTGTAAAGTCAGTGGTCTGGTTGTCTAACAAGCCTTAAGAATTTTCATCTTCCTGAATGAAAATGTGGGGTTTGTTTTACAATGCATGCTGTGCTTACTGTTGCACAAACGTGACTTTTAGTAACACAGATGTGGGCCATGTTTTGTATGCAAAGTTTTCCTCTAATGTAAATATATGCTACTCCAACAATCAGTGAAAAATCCTGTCAGTCTCCACTATGTGGATGAAAGCTTCCTGAATGGTGAAAAGAAATTATTTCTGTGTGTACATAATGTATTTTAATAATTCTGAATGCTGAAAAAATCAAAAATGTATTTTTTATTTTGAATTAATATGGATATTTATTGCCTTCCATTTTGTATTTCAATTCCTGAACTAAACCTCTAATTGCTAGTCAAATCTGATTCATCCTTTCCAAACAGCATCTTTAAAACATTTTGAAAACATTTTGAAACTGATACGATAAACAAAATTTTCATTTTCACGCTTATTTTATGTACAGTATCATGGGACTATGACTTTTTATGCTGTGATTGTATTTCAGTGTTTTTTTTTCCATCAGTACAAATATTTTTAAAATACAATATACTCAACATACAAAATAAAGACCTATTTTGTTGTCTGTAGCAATTTGTGGGTGTGTTGTGGGGAATCTGTTCCAGTGAGGCTGGAGAAAGTTCCTGGCAAGAGTGTTCTGGGGTTTAGAAACTGGTGTTTTCCTTTAAATACATAGAAGTTGTGGATATTGAACAATCTATCCATATTTAATAAAACTAAATCCACTTGGCTTGGTTCCTAGTCTTGGTTACAGAACATACTGAACCTACTTTCATTACACTTAGTGCTGGTTGATTTATAGTATACAGGCATGATTATTTATAATTCCTATGTGACAATGTCTGTTGTAAAAAGCAGTACAAAAATAAAAACGAATTGAGGTGAAATGATACAAATCTCATGCTAATGATCACATTCAATCAGGCGTGTTATCTCTTCAAGATCTGATTCTTATGCAGGAACAAGCTAAAGTTACATGCAGAGTTAAAAATGAAAATTACGGCGCCCCTAAAGGGACAAAAAAGGAGAAAAAAACGGCAGAAGAAAAAAAAAAACAAGTAATGTTTTGCGTTATAACCCAAAACTTTTGGGAGTTTTTTAAAGTAAAAAAAAAAAAAGCAGACGTGACTTTATAAATCTTATAAAGTAACAACTGTCATTGTATAGGACATGTTGTGTCTCAGCTGCTGGATAGGCTTGCTTCTTTTAGACGCATTCTTTCCTTCTGTCATGAGAAAAAGAAAAAAGGATTTTATTTGTTCTTCTGAAAATTCAGTATCTTTAAGCAGGACAAAGTATCTTCAATTACACATTACGTATATCCTACGATGTTGTTATCTGACAGCAATCAGTTGTGACCCTGAAAAATGAATCTGAAATGACTTTAAAATCATCGCTTACTAGAAACCTTAGAAATGGACCGTGTTTCTTCTGCGAATAACAATATGGTCGAATTTGGTTTTGGAGATCTGCTTCAACAAACAGTATGTGGAAATCAACTGTGAATCTCAGCTTTTGGCATACATTACATTTCAAAACAGTGTGATTTTCATAATGGTTTTCTATTCCCTACTGTGGAATTTATTCTGGTATATCTTCTTTATTAATATTCTTTATGACTGTCTGTAGATGTAGAACAGAGTTAGACTCTTACCAGGCCGTTAGCATGGACCTGCCTGGTCTCCACTTTTTTGTCTGCTGTGATGTTGCGTACTGACTGCTGGGCTTCTTTCAGTCTGGAATGCAGAGTAATAGTTTGGCTACGCAATCTTCCCATAACCACACATTTATTCAGTTAGCCACAAGGGAACAAGCAGTGAGGTTTATGTTTCTAACAATTAATGGAGTTGTATATCACGCAGAATCACTTTCACCTGACACTGCAAAATGTGTTTTCTTCGTATGAATCTAGTCCGGATTAATTTACTACTAAGACCAATGTTCAAGCTTTAGCCAATATGGAAAAACACCTCTCATTGGAAATAGCCTTGTTCTCCCTCTTCCATCTGGTCTTGAAGTCATTGCAGAATTCAAACCAGAGCATAAAAACATGGCCTGGTAGCACATCCTGCTCGCCAGAACGGGGCTTCATCCCAAAATACTGCACCAGGTCATAGAAGCTGAGAGAAGGAGTCAGAAAGAAAGTAGAGACGAAGAATATACTTTACGTAGAAAGGCTGATTCTCAGATTGCACAGATACATAAACATGCAAGACTTCCCTCACACTATAACAATATTGTAGGGAGTTAAACATTTTATGATACTTTATGCAACAGTACTGTAAAATTCTTGATTTTCATTAAAAGGAGTTTGATTTGACAAAAGCAGTTATAAGAATAGTTCTTGCTGCAAGGAAATTCAAAAGGTTAATATTAATGCTCTCATTCTAATATATATTCTATAGTAACTTACAAAGAAGACTTGTGTGCATGAGGGTCCATATTAACAGACTGAAAACTTTTAATTTATAATTGTTTGTAATGTGAAGTTTACTTTGAAGGAAAAGAAACCTTTTAATTGAACATATTTTTTTTGGAAGGGGTCTCCAATAACAGTGTTTGTAACACTCTGGGGTAAAGCTAAGGTTTCTGACACAGGAACTGCAACAAGAAAATTGTGTTTTATTCCTTACATAAGATAGTGGCTTTACTGGAAGCACTAAATAACATGGACAATATCAAATATGAACAATAACAATTGTGAAAATAATGCCATACCTTTTTTGGGCAGATATAAGATGATGCTCAGTTGATATTTGTTCTTTTTGGGCTGCAAGCACAAACATATGCTGAGAAGCATTTACCTTTCAAATATTCATCTGCACAGTTTTAGAAATAAACACATACTGATCATAACTTCATTTACTTAACTGATGTTTAAAATTAGTAATCACTTGTTATTAGTAATACAGGCAAAGCTATGTAATGATGCTGGCAACACTCTGGCTGTGACGTGATGGGAAAGGATTTGTTCCATTTCCACTTTACTCAGCTTTTAAAGAAACCACAAAAATAAGGTTGAAGCAAGTATGTTGAGTCACTTGGAAGTCTTGTTCATTGCCAAAGCTTCCCAGATCCCTATCTGTCTGTCTGCCTCCTGAACCCGACTGCTAGCTATCTCACAGGTAGTAAAGACCACAGACAGTTATCAGGTCCCCAAAAGGGCCAATCACAGATATTCTCCAGGGCAACTGAATAAGATGTTTACTGTGCAGCAAAGATAATGGAGTAATTATTGTGAGCATTTCAGTCTGTATGCTGATTCTTGTTAACCTTCACTGCAGTACATAATATAAAGGGTGTTCAGAAAGTATTACAACGTTGTCTCTTTTTGCATACTTTATTCTACACACAATAACGCATAACTGCAAAACAAAAACAAGTTTTTAGACATTTTTGCACATTTATTAAAATATACAGACCCTTTATTCAGACACACCTTTGGCAACAGTTACAGCTTTTACAGTCTTCTTGTGTGAGTCTTGAACCGTTACATACCTGACATTGGCCAGTCTCTCCCATTCCTCCTAGCAGATCCTCTCAGACTCAATCAGAAAAAAATGGGGAGCTTCTGTCAACTACCATCTTCAGGTCTCTCTACAGATATTCTACGGGGTTCAAGTCTGGGCTTTGGCTGGGTCACTCAAGGAGATTAAAATTGGTCCTAAAGTCACTCCAGCATTGTTCTGGCTATATGCTTCTGGTTTTTGTTGTTCTGAAAGAATAAACTTTGCCCCAGTCTGAGGTCCTGTGCACTGTGGAGCAGGTTTTCTTGGGCCTGATTAATGGAGTATTTCTGATATGGCTGTCCTTAGGGCTGGTTCTTGCATCTCTACAGAATACTTCTGAAGGTCTGTTAGTTGGATTCTTGGTCACTTCCCTGGAGAAATATCTTCTAGCCTGGTTGCAGTGTTTAGCCAGACAGACAGCTGTTGTGAGTCGTGGTGGTTCCAAACATCTTCCATTTCACAACACTGCAGACCACTGTGCTCTTTGCTCCTATGTCCCAACACAATTTTTGATCACAATTTGTTCTTTGTAGAGTTTCTTGGACTTCATGACTTGGTTTTTGGTCTGACATGCACTCTGAATTGTCAGACCTTATACACACAGATGTCTGCCTCTAAATTATTAGAATTTGCTCCCTGTGGACTCCAGTCAAGTCCTATGGACATTTCAAGATATCACACGAAGAATCAAGGCAAAAAAAAAAAAAATGTACTTGAGCTCAATCTATTCCCAAGCGAACAATAATTATCTGTATGATCTACTTCCATTTTTAATTTTTAATACAAAAAAAAAATTGGAAACACGTAGTTTGAAAAAATTCTACAACAAAAGCATGCATCCACAGTATATGTACAGTGTATATCCTCAGAGCTGAGAATACCTTGGCATTGTCTCAAACTGAGATCAAGATGAACCTGTTACATCTCTTACAGTCATGACTAAGATTGTAGGTGTTTAAATCGGACTGTAAAAAAAAAAAAAAAAAACAACAACAAAAAAAACCCCACTAGGATCTTGAGGAAGACTCTTATCTGTCAACCAGAACTAAGAGGAGAGATGCTCCATAAAATAATTTTGACTAATCTGTTCTGATACTTTAATGCATGGCTTACCACTGGAGATAAAAGCTTCCATTTTCTCCTTGAAGGGATGAATGTATTCTTGAGGTGATGTTACACAGACTCTCTGGACATCCTTCTCACAACCTGTATGAAAAAAAAAAAAACATCATCCAAAAAAGGCCCTATTTATAATTAGTCTGAGGTTCAAATTCGATAAATATATTATCCTTATCCTTATACTATTTAACTGTTTTACCATTACTGGACAATGTGCAGCACGTTAATGGTTGTTAACATAAACTAAAGTCATTTGACATTTTGCTAATCACAAGTTATGATTTCTATTATGGTTAAGCATTAATATTTAGTGAGCAGCATGGTAGCACAGTGGGGTTGCGTTACCGCCTCTTCCTCTGAGCTCTCCAGTATCCACCCACCTTCAAACAACATGCCAGTAGGTGGTTTGGCTACACTAAATTACCCCTAGGTATGAATGAGTGCGTGAAAGAGTGTGTGTTCATGGTGCCCAGGAATGTACTTGTATCTCATCCAGGGTTTCTTCCCTCCTTGTGTCTTGTGTTCCTCGTTTAGGCTCCATAATCACTGCTGCTCTAACCAAGATAAAGCATATTCTGAAGATAAATTAAATACTATTTACTTTTTAAAAAGTTTAAGAACTAGCTGTCATCTTATCATTAAACTATAAAATATTGTTTGCATGACCATCATTCATAGCTTATTATATTCTCAAAGCACGAGAAAGGTAAGTGTACTTTTTTCAACTGAGGCAGGGGAAGAAGCTGCACCTGTGGAGAAGTCAGAGGTTCAGAGCCTGTTTTGTGGCAACGCTGATGGCGGCAGCAGATAGCTGCCACTCCCCCCCTGTGGCACCAGGCCGCGCCGTTTGTTCATCGTCAGTTCAGTCCAATCCGAGGATCAGAGGGGCCAGACTGCTGTCCCAGTCATAATAGAGAGCGATGGGAGCCCAGGCCTGCTGGATTCAGTCCATCTGCATCTGCCTCTGATAAGGCTACGCATGCCACTGTTTTCATTCAGCATTTGTGTAAACTGTGGGGTGACTGGTTATGCACTAAAACCCCCAGGATACAGAAGAAGATTACTTAAGCGATCTTCCAGAATGTAAACAGTGTCGTATGTCTGTGTGACATAAATGTCTTTTTCAAAGATGTCAAAGGGCGCGAGAATTACGTCCATAATGCATCATGAGAGCTTTTTTCAAAAATCGCCATATGCGATGCTTTAAAAAAAAAAAAAATCTTTGCACAAGACAATAAAATTCCCAGGGTGACCCATTTAAATATCAGAAATTCCCTGTACCACCAAATAACACAGGAGATAAATACGGTCAAAGGGAGAGCAAGCATAAACTATGTGCTCGGGGCAAACAAGCTAAACATGCCGTTGAAAAACAAAACAAAAGATATAAAACAAAAAAAAGACATGGTTCATTGCAGGCATGAGGGAGGTTCAAACAGTGAGACAAAGGGGAGAACGTGATGGGCCAGATTTGGCAGTCTCTCAGTCGCCCGATAAGGAGGGCTTGTTGAGAGCTAAAGAAAAGAATCTCTGACACAAATCTGCAGGGCCACACTGAACTGAAGCTGATACAGTGTAACAGGAGAACTGCGGTGCATCTGTGCAGAGATAGAGAACGGCCGGCGGGAAGATAAGCTGCTCTTCCCTCAGATTACATAAGAACAGCAGCACTGCAAGCCTGCGACCCTCAACGGCGACATACGCAACAAAGCCTTGAAATCATACAATACCAGAAAGCATCAGATGGGCAGGATTAAAGACATATCTAAAAGGCGCCATGGCAAAATCACAGAGACTCCAGTTTGTCTAACATGCGCACATCATCACAGACACACACACACACACACACACACACACACACACACACACAGACACACATACTAACACACACACACGTCAGTGAAAAGGCAAGCTCTCGGTTTCACAGTGTTACTCTAGGTGCTACAGAGAGGTATGATTGCACACAAAATGCACTGTAAATTGTAAACTACAAT
>JAOVYU010000011.1:18736020-18746741 GCA_025674565.1 Synodontis membranacea | reverse complement strand
ATGTGATGAAGTTTCTTCCCTTGAGACTGAACTACTGCTGCTCAGTATTGGCAGGTCCTCAGACCCCTGTAACTGATCCACAATGCAGCTGGAGGACTTTTTTCATTCTTACAGAAGTTCTCCCACATCACTTGTAATATTTTGGCTTGTGATCGTGATTCTTGAAAAGATGAACTGAAGCTGAACTCCTTGCTTTCTTTCAAGGTTAATAAGGTATGTTTTGAGTTTCCCAAAAATGGTTCAAAAAATGGCACGTTGTGACCAGTGGCTGAAATATTGGCTAAAGGATATATTAAATAAGCCTACAAATAAGTGTTCCATCTTTCACTAAACAAATAATCTTATTGGTAAATTATTATTGGACAGTTATTAAAATGTGTTTATTTGCTTTGCTCTTCTGTGCCGAGCAGTAGATAAATATTAATAATGTGTAACTAGGCTTTATTCTTCTTCATGGTTGTTAGACCTCATGTAGGCTTCATAGGCAAAAAAAAAGTTTGAATATGTTTCCTTCATATAAAAAAGAAAAAAGTCAAAACTCTGCTGGTACTTTACTCTACACCTGGTAAAATGGTGGAATGAGCTTCAGTTGGGTAGTCCCTATAGCTGAGTCTCAAATGAAGCAGTTCACTAAGCAATCAAATAAGCACTAATTAGCAAACACTTGACTTTTTTTTTTTTTTTTAATTTTTGTCACTGTGACATACCGCCAAACCTGTCATGTACAGTTTTTTATTATTTTTTCCCTTTCTGCTACTCCCGTTAGGGGTCGCCACAGCGGATCTTTTTGTCCGCATGTTCAATTTGGCAGAGCTTTTTACGCCGGATGCCCTTTCTGACGCAACCCTCCCTATTTATCCGGGATTGGATCCAGCACACAGGAATACACTAGAGTGTGCGCCCCTTTGTGGCTGGATCTTTTACAACACCCAGTATTCCCCAGCGGTCTCCCATCCAAGTACTAACCAGGCCCGCCCCTGCTTAGCTTCCGAGAACACTCGAGATCGGGCATTCTCAGGGCGGTATGGCTGCCTGAATCTGTCATTTACAGTAAAGCAATCAAATTGGTCTCTGCTGTCTAACTGGTGTTGTTACTTATGACAGCGCAGTTTGATTGAAAACGATGCATGAACAGACCTCACACATTTCAGAGGAATCATGGTTATGTGGTTTAGTATGGGGAGAAATAAATGGATAAAAGCCAAATGTAATAATATGTTATAAAATGTGCTGAATTGGATAAACAGCCAAGTGGTCCAACACAAAAGAGGCAGAATCTCATCTAATTGAAGCACTTTTTGCTGATGAACCAAACACCTGAAGTAAATGTGGGAAAGACCACATGGTAAGGTAACACAAGCAATTTTCAAATAAGGCAGTTCAACTAAGCCTTGGCCTTCAAAACCAGGCTCACGTATTTAATACTGGACGCTGTCTAAAATCAACTGGATGACTTGGCTTTCACTCACTATCCAGCCCAAACGTCAATGCAAACACATGTGCTCGTTATTGTAAAATGTTCCTATGCACTTCATTACAGTGGAAGACTGAAAGGTGATTGGTTTGCTGACGTGGGGTGACGTGGTGCTTTTGCATGTTGTGCTCAGCTGTATGTGGAAAAACCTCTCACCCTGCTGTATGTCCTTCATCTCCAGGTGGAGACTTGAGATTAAGATGCCCACAGCTTGAGAACGCTTGCTATCCAGCAACTTAATGATCTGAAGAGACAGAAAAGTCAAAACGCACCTCGTTTGTCAAGTGTCTTATAGTTTACTGAAAATAAATTTTGTGTGTCTTAGGCAAGACCGGCAACAGCTAATAACCGCAAATGGAAAAAAAAGCTATCTGGCCAAGAGTAACAGTACTGTAATTATCCTTAATAAACTCGTAAATGCTGTGGAGACAATCTGAGTTTTTATCCCAACATAATTACATATCCCAGTTTCAGAAGCAGCAGTTGTGGCCACCAGTTATTAAGACGAATAATGCCTCTCAGTCAAATGTATTCTGCCTGAAATAGAAATAGAAAGAATGTAGTAATTTAACTACTAAAATCTGAAACTCAACACCAAAATAGTAAAACCGTACTACTACTGTCTACCTGAAATAAAAGCAAAAACTTTGGATCATTTTCGGTAAAAATCATATAAACCCAAGCAGTGATGACAGTCAGTAAAACAATACAAGCAGTTCTGAAGACGATGCAAAGATAATGTGAGCACTTTGTTTAAAACATGAAACAGATAAACAGGGGACCAGGTTTCCACTAATAAAATTATAGCTAGAAGGTATCCTTTGGATGATGCAACAAAAACAGAGATCAACATGTTTAAAATGCAACATTTGTATCAGGTAATATACAAAAGTTCTCATACCTATACTTTGACAGAAGATGTTTACACTTGGTTCAGCAAAGAAATGTATGCAATTTGTACGCGGTCCTTGATAATTTCCTACACTGTAGGTTTTATAGCAAAAAAAAAAAAACAACAACCTTTGATAGCACTGGAAAGGTGAGTAAACAAACCCTGGTTACGTGATATAATAGCTATCCTAATGTAAGCAAATCTAAAAAAAAGCCTAAAGTTAGCTCAATAGATGCATTTCATTCCAATTCTATAATATAGCTAACTTCAAAGTCAACTAGCTACTGTTGGGCAATATTAATACAGTGCTTTATTTTTGTAGATAGTATTGACAAATAGGGATGTGACTTATTTTTTATTTATTTTTTTTTTATGGGGTATTTAAGGGTGCAAATAACTGTACTGACTGGCCAGACTATTTCCATTCTAAAACTTTAAGGCAATTTAAAAACATAAATAAAGGCTTATAAGCCTGTGACCCATACACTGCCTGTGGCATTACTTTTGTCGTTTTACAGAATAGTGCCTTGTAATTCACATAGGTCTGTATAAAAACCGCTGACTGATTTTGGTATAAATGTTATTCATCCATATAAAGTGTCCTTCGTTCACCATTATCCTGATGATTAGAGGGGAGTTCATACCTTCTTGGCTTTGGCAGTCTTGTCGTAGGCCTCAGATAGAGGTTTCCTTTTGCCTGGTGAAGCCATTTTTGCAAACAACTCAGCAAACTCGTTAGTATTTATTATGGCCGGCTCCTTTAACCTGCTCCACAGTGTATCATTTCTAGGAGAAGAGACAGAGATGAAGACAGACATCCAGACACCACTCAGGCTTGGTTTCTGTAAGCCATTCTCCCTCCCCCTGTTTTTAACATAATCCTGAATAATTGAGGGTTTTTCTTCTCATTGCAAAAGGCTAGCAAGATTCAGTTTTCACACTTCAAAAGAAAGCAGGCGGGCAGCACACCAAATACAAAGCAAATGCAAAAATTATTGGAGACACACTACTGCTGTTTCTGGGTAACCATGCCTGAAAGCACATAAAATCAGTAGGGGGGTCAAATACAAGTGCTCTGCCTTGCAAAACTTTTGCTCCCATGAAAACAATTAGAGAGCCAGCAAGGCGCAGCAAGGCTAAGCTTGACTGGGCTCAGCTTTGGCTTGCTGGTTGCTCATTGAGGGAAGAAGGCTTTCAAGGGGAGTCAAGTAACAGCGCAGCAGCAGAGCGAGGGCCTGGAAACAGGATCCCGCAGAAATCCACACCACCACTAGAGGTCCTGGATGGGCTGCTTATACTACTACTGGCCCCAAAGACAGACCTCAGGCCACTGCGGTTAAACTTATATTGCCCCTGATGTCTGATCAGGAAGTCTTGAAACGTCTCCTTCCTGCTTTCACACACAGCTCTGTCTTTCTTTGAAGGGAGTGATGAAAGATGATTGAAATGTCTCAGTGTTTTTGCAATGGAAAATGATTATGTAAGTGTGAACAGGGTCTAACAAAAAGAAATCAGCATTTGAAATAATGCAATAAAGATGTTCATTTTGGACGAGGAAAAAAAACCTTAAGGAGTCTGGTTGTATTACAAAGATTCTTTATAAACCCATACAACAGAGTATTTCACTGAGGCTTCCAAGTGAAACTCCTTTATTAAGCTAAAAATCCTTAACTATCCAAAGACCCTTTGAACAATAATGAACTGGATTTCTAGAAGTTTCTCATGTGAGTTTTGATGATGAGAGGAATGGGAGTGCTCGAATACTACCTGCTGTCTTGAATCTGTATCCGTGTCCAGTAGAGTGGCTTCATTGGGCGGACGGGTTCCACTCTTGGCTTTCGTTGTAGTCTCTCCTCAGCTCCAGAGAGGGACAGTCCACCTCCATTGGGAGGAATGGGCACAGGGCCTGGTAATGGGGGTGGAAGAGAGAGATCGGCTCTGGTTGTTGGTGGAGGTGGTGGTGGAGGGGATGGAACACTGCCTTGTGTGAGTTGCAGGCACTTGTTTGACTCGGCAGGTTTTGACTCACACTCAGAAGGACCAGACACTGATGCTGAAGGTTTTGAAGTTGTTACATTATCATATCCTTCCTGAACAGACAGTGGTGGTGGTGGTGGTGGCGGTGGTGGTGGCGGTGGTGGTGGCGGCAGCGGCAGCAGTAATGGAGGCAGAGCAGGTTCCTGTTTGCCTGAAAGACTACGGCTAATTGATGCAAGATCAAGTTTTTTAGGCACTTTAGGTTGAAGGCAAAGGTCTTTGCTTAACTCTGGCTCTTCCACAGGCTTAATAAAAGTCTCTCGGTCTGTCTGAATGCATACTGTGCGAAAAATGCGAGGTGTGAAGTTGTCTTCTGTGGACACAGATGCATCTTTGAGTTCACCATGGGAGCACTCGGCAACCTTTTTCAGATCCGCAATTGCTGCTTGCAGTCTGGACACAGATTCTTCATTCTTCTCTCTGAGGTGGTAGAGCTGCAGCTTAAAGTCAGCCTGTGCAGGATCATTTAAGGGAGCCAGGGATAAGTTTGGTAAATCCTTTGATAAACATTTTTGAGCATGTGCAATTAGCTTAAATGACTGAGAAACGCAGCTCTGGCCCTCTCTCACACACTTAATACTTGTTAGGAACATCAAATTATCAGTTTAAGATCATGTTTGTAACTTGCCTCTAATGATTCCACCTCTTCTTTGCACTCTCTTTTCAGATGTAGAAGAGCTGCCTGATGTTCTGCAAGGACAAAATACCAAACATTCAATGTATCCAAAACATTGCATGTAGTCAGTTGATAGCCTTCATTTATGCAGAGCTGTAAATTATCCATAGTGTGTGAACTGTGCATGTAGTTCACGGCAATAGTTTGCATACCATTAGGACAAAATGAAGAAGGGAAGCAATACATTTGGTGTTTTAGGTTTTGCCCTAAACCATGTGCCCATATGTTATGATGCAGGGACATTTTGCTGATATGACTTGGCCACTTGTACCTTAGAGGGAAAACTCTACGATTCAATACAAAGTTATTCTGACTCAGGCAGAGTCAGAAGATTCCGTTTTCACACTTTCAACTGACTGATATCCTACGATGAACATTTCTATCCTGATGGGAGTCTCTTCCAGGATGATGATAACCCCATTCACAGGGCATGATGGTGCACTGAATAATTTGAGGAGTATGAAAATAATGTAAATAATATGCTATGTCCTTCTCAGTCACCAGGTCCAGAAAAACTCAGCTGAGGACCAGTGGGAGAATTTGGACCAATGTGATAGACAATACTCTCTGAATGCTGACTCTTGCCCAACATCAGCGCCTGACCCCAAGAATGCTCTTGTGGCTGAATGGGCAAATCCAAATCCAAATGCACTACTGAGACTAGAAAGTCTAAATACTAGTGTCTTTCTGAAATGACAAGTCAACATGACTGAAGGGCAAGTAGAAATGCTTTCTTCTTCCAAGTGGTTGGATATTGGTGGTCCATATGATTAGATGTTTCTTCTGTTTGCAGAGCTTGAGGCAACCACAGAGATCAGTTTTGCTCCTATGAGCATCTGTTTTATTGCCAGCTACCTGAATGCGAGAAGAACTTCACCAAATATTACTAAAAGTGTTCTGACATACAAAATAGCTCACCCCACCTTTAATAAATGGCTTAGTCATGTCTGTGATATGACCATTCTTGCAGTGTGTACTAAGGTGTGTCTGTAGACTCTGCACCCTGCTGGATTACAGGATATTTGTCTGTTAGACTACACAAAGAATGTCAATAGCAGTAGCGTGTGATGATGGAATAACAAAATGCATAAAAAAAAGTTTTCCTGGTTTCAGTTAACATGAGTGCATTATAATGTAGTTTATTTATTTAGGAGCATTCCAAAGTTTGAATATGAAACCACAAATGATATAATCGGATAAAAAAAAGGTATCTAACCTTCTGAATAATCAGTGAGGGTGGAGGTGCCTTAGCATTTGTAGGAGACTGTTGTACCATTACATGAAAAGCAAATATATTACTCTGGACAAACATTTGTTTTACCTTTCTCACGTGTCCCTATTGCATGCACGGCAACCACTTACCAGCCTCTGTGTATTTTAACCCAATTTTTTCCTCCTCGTCTTTGGGCTTTGGAGGAGGCCAGACGGCCTGCAGACGCCCAGGGGTCCTCTCCTCGCTCTCGGGGGGCTGGAGGAGAAGACAAAATCATATCGTGAATTTATTTAGTACGGCATAACATTTCAAGTAGTGACTTCCTACAATATTGTATAAAAGTAAACAAAGGTAAAAGTTTGTAAAAATGTAAATGACTTTATATGGCATTCAGACAGTTTAATGACCAGTTGTATAGCAGTGTTTATAGTAAGACTATGCTACATGTTCCAAGTATGGTTCTTTTATTAAATTCATAATTTGTATCCATTTTATAGAATTTACACACTAAATAATGCTTTTAGTTCTGGTCTATCTCTTGTATTTGAATAGGTGAAAGTCAAATACAAAAAAAAATCATTGTAAGAATTACTTAAACAAAAAAAAAAAATTTTATTAAAATGGTTCAATTAAGAATCTAAAGATTTTTTTTTATTCTCTCTTTAGTCCCTCTGGAGGAAAGGTGTCATTAAAGGTTCCATTTTAACTTCTACAGCAGAGTATTTTACAATCAGGGAAGATTCCAATAAAAAAAAAAAAAAAAAAACCTAAAATAACAAATTTTTTTGAATTTGAAATATGCTTTTACTTTTTTTCCATGGACAATGCTGAAGTAATTTCTTAGTGCATACTTTGGTATCGAAGATGTTCCTGTTGTCTGGTGACCTGCTAGAATTTCTGTCAAAGATAGCTCGGATTGTCTCTGGATTGAATGCCCTCTTTACAGCATCCAAGTCGATATGGTCCGAGTTGTCCTTCTTAGCTGGTTTAGGGGTAAAGAAAGCCTTGAAAGCATTGAGGGCTGTCTCTCTATTTGTTAACTTGACACTTTCCTCTGAAGAAGGAACATCAGGACCCTCCACATTTCCCTCTACAGGAGGCATTTCTGCTACTGGGGCCTCACTGCTAGGTGAGAGTGGAGGACTTGCTGTAGGTTCCTGTGGCTTTTTTGCTCCTACTTTACCAGCATCTAAGCTCAGGAGTTGAGAGAGCTGCTCGAGGATGTTACCTTTAACCTCACTTTTGGAAGGTTTCTCGGCGAAAAGTGCTCGTTTAACAGAGGCCTGTTTCATCAAGTCAGGACTCTTAGGTTGTTCCGGGCTTAATGCCTTTTTCTGCTGCTCAGGCACTTCTTTTTTCAACCCTTTCAGTCCACTAAATATGGATGGTAGCTTAGGAGGTTTCTCCAGCTTCAGGCCTGGAGAAAAGGTAACTCTTCTGGTGGGCCTAGAAGCATTTTCAGTGTTTGGTGGCTCTCGTAGGTTCTCAGAAGCATAGGGAGAACCTAAGGACTCTGAATTACTGTCTTCTTCTAATATTTCTTTTTTCTCTTCTTTCATCACTCTTTCTTTGTTTTCTCCCTCTATTTGTACTAGGTTATCACACTCATCTTTCATCATTGTACCTCTGTCTAGTACAGCATTTTCCTTCATTTCAGGCTTACTTAATTCTTGTACACCGTTTCTTCCTCCCTCCTTTTGTGTTTCGCCGAGACTGTCTGAAGTTGTTCTGTCTAATTTTAACACTCTGTCAGAGTTGTCCTTAAGGAATGTGTCTCCTGTTTCTGAAATGGATTGCCTTTCTGTTTCCACATGACATCCATTATATGTGTCTGGACTTAAAGAACTCCAGAATTCCTCTTTTGGTTGGATCTTATCATTGCCTGTGTCCGATTGTGAGCACACTGTATTTATACCAAAGTCTCCATTAGGTATACCCAGATTACTTTTAAAAGTAGACATGGCTTCGTCTGCCTGATCTGAGACAGCTATAGTACAGATTGGATTGTTGATGTCGGTAGAACTTGTCCGAAATGTACTCTCTGTGTATAGTTCCTCATTTTTGTTCA
This sequence comes from Synodontis membranacea, assembly GCA_025674565.1. Classification (NCBI taxonomy): domain Eukaryota; kingdom Metazoa; phylum Chordata; class Actinopteri; order Siluriformes; family Mochokidae; genus Synodontis; species Synodontis membranacea. Next base: position 18,738,381 of record JAOVYU010000011.1, on the reverse strand, counting down.
AACATGAAGGTTCCTTAGTATTGGTCTGGATATGTTTAGCCTCGTTTGTCCGCTCTTGGCATTTCTCCTCATACTGTGCAGGCAGTGCCTCTTCTTTGGTGATATTAGTTGTGTTGCCATCTCTAATAACTTTGTCTGGTAATACCTCTGCAGTCTGTTGGCCGATACACTCTGAGAGATCCCCACTTCCGTGACTCTCTACTGGTGCTGGGTTACTCAGAATACCATCATTATATTCCTGGCTAGATGCTTTGGACAGTAGGTCAGCTTGACCATCTGCCTCCCTTTGGTCACCATGGCATGTCAAGGATGAATCTTTCCATGAATTCCCTTGATCCATACTGATTTGCCTTTCCATGTCCAAGAATTCCTTTCCAGTAGGAGTTGGTGTTTCTTGAATTTTTACTCCATCTTGGTCCATGCTAGTATTAATGTGAGTTTCAGCAATATTATCATCCGTTATTGGCTCCACAGATGATCTCTGACTCAAATGGTTATGATTGTTGCATGCATCTCTAGGCTGAATTGTTTTTGCTAAAACAACCTCTGTCTCTGTAAAGACTTTTGTCTCAGATGTCCTCCTGCTATTGATTTGACTGCAAACATCCAGTGAGTGGAGTTCCTTTTCAACAGGTGTATCATTATCAATTCTAATAGTGGGAGGTTTGTGGATGCCGATATTCCGAGGGTCAGTGTTTTTCTCAGACAGGGAACGAAATGATGAAAGAACTGGTGTGTCTTCAGTTTTCTCTGAACGGTTGAAAAGGTTGGTGAAGTTGTTAATAAATGAATTAGCAGGGTCACTTTCCATTTTTCAGACAAATATATTTCGGTTTACATGAAGACTTCAACATTCCACTAAGCAGAATAATTCCTTTTTATTTTTGCATTTGCATTGATTGTTTTGTTGGCATGCCAATTCAGGCTCGAACTTGAGTTTTTGAATCCTTTGATAAATATAGTCATTAGACTTCTAAAACTTGCCAACAGCCTCTGTTATCAAGCTTTGTCATTGTACTGTCTGTTTGATCACCAGAGCGGTTCTCCAAAGCTTTCTTTTCCAGTATTCTTGTAGTCGGCTTGATATCCTGGTTTTTACTGAAACTTCCAGAAAGATGAGGTCAGGTAAAAAAAAAAAAAAAAAAAAAAAATCACAATATGAGAATTATGTTAAATCTCTGTTTATCTTGTCAGTCTATACAAACGATAATCCACAAATGTTTAATTGGCCTGGGAATAAATGAATTCTCCAACTGATACGGATGCTCCAAGTGATATTCCTTTACCTTCACTCAGTCGTCTCTTTGCTCCAGTTTAGATTGAGTTATATCAGTAGAATCAGCAGGTCCTCTTGCTTTTAATCCGTATGTCACCCAGGCACCACCACACAACAAAATATCTTATTTGCACATATACACTCCGTTCCCAAGTGCAAATGCTCCACCTTCTCTCCTTTTCCTGGTAACAGTGTTTGCATACAGCCTTCAACAAACTCAGTTGTACACAGGTCATGGCCTGGCAGCAAAGAATGTTATTCACTAGACCCCTGTCCAGGTCAGCTGAAGAGCTCCAAACCTTGGTATACAGCAAACTGCCACGTTAATCATAACTATTAGCTTCTTTCACCCGATCGACCCACACACTCCGCTGTCAATGTGCACTGTGCCTGCAGAGGTTAGTTGCATTTTTCTTTGGTCAAATCAAATAATAGGGGGAAAAGAGAAATAAAAAAATGTAAAATGTCCTTGGAAGGACAACATTTGGTTAACCCTTTAATTGTTTGCTCAACAGAGCATATCATTACTGAGAATATCAAGTTGAGCCATTCTAAACACACTGATGCAATATGTTATGAATATTTTTTGTTTTTCAAAAAAGAATTCCCTATATTTTTCCCCCCTTTATTTATATACAGTATTTTGTGACTTTTTGTACAGATACACAAACAGACATACCACTGCACAAATAAGCAAAGTTTTTTTTTTTTTTTTTTTTTTGCACCATATGTGTTTAAATGGGTTCAAAGTTTTGTACTGCATTCATATATTATTTTCCATAACAATTATTTTGTTATTTTTATGTTTACACTTGGGTTTTTTTTTTCCCAAGCAAGTATTTGTCAGGTTGACAGGTGTAATAAATAAGACGTGTACAAAAACTGCCAGCATAAGAAATTGATGCAGGGTGTTGAACGTGCACTTTACCATCAGTAGCAATTCACCAGAGGCTCAATAAATTGATTGTTTTTTTGTCAAATAGACATTCTTGTTATTGCCAAAAGGACTTGATCTAGAGGGAATTGTAGCGTAAATATGACTGAGTCCTTGCTACAGAAGCATGACAGACTGAAATAAAAGCTTC
>JAOVYU010000011.1:18702809-18718802 GCA_025674565.1 Synodontis membranacea | reverse complement strand
GAACCCGTTTACAGCCTGACATTATTCAAATGTGCGCACGCACACAGCTCTCTTTTCCACACCTCAGACTTTGCTTTTGTTGCCGTTTCACCTCCTCAGCTTCCATTTTCGCATCTTTCCCGCACTAACCCGTCGGGTTCGGGCAGAAATCTTCAGCTCTAGAACGAATAACATTAACCGTTGTTGTGAACAAAATGTCGCTCGTTCGGAGATACTTTAGTTTGGAAACTCCGAAAAGCAAGGCGGCTACTTGCAATGTGTGTAAAGTCAGCGTGCCGAGGGGTGGAAGTACGGTTGAGTACTGTTTAGCACTGCTTCTAACATAGTGGATGAAAAAAGAAATCGATTAACGGCAGAGAGAGCAGAAATGATTATTTTCCTCAAGAAAAACCTGCCAAGGTTTCTTGATAAAAGTGTTTAATGCCCTAGATTTAGTGCACAAATTGACTGCCACATTTGACTTGTTCTTTTTTTTTTCAGATTTTGGAGGTAGCCCCATTGTTTCGGGTTTTTTTTAACTGACTTTTTTTTTTTTTACTCTGAAGATGTTTATTTCTTTGCAGTTTTGCACTTAATTTTAAAGCCTTATTCAGTTGGTTCTGTTGTTAGTCTGTTTCTTGACCTGTCAAATAGATGCGACTGGGCTTATTGTTTTTAACTTACTTTTTTGATAGTTAAGATATTTATTTAAAATGTATTAGTTTTGCACTTTTATTTTTTACACAGTTGTTGCTGCTAAAATGGACATAATACTTGAACTATTTAGATGATTCAACCAAGATTGTTGTGTTTTTGATATTTACAAAATTTTACATCTGTTGCTGCTACCTTTTTGTGAAGTGTGACTTAAATAAATTCCTTTGGAATGCCTTTAAATTCAATGTAGTTGTGTATATTTTTTGCTCTTCTAAGAAGTGCTTAGTAGTTTATTTATTCTGTGATGTAACCTTATTAACAAACAGCACAATTTCAACAAAAGTAATGCTAATATTAAAGTAAAAAGATGTATTATATCGGAATCTGTATCGGTATCGACAGTCGTGTATCGGAATCGGATCGGAACTGGAAAAACGTGGATCGGCCCATCACTAATAAAATTATCATGTTGGATAAAACAAGCTTAACATCGACTGGTTGAGGCAGTTTGGCATCTGGGCTGAAAACCATAATTACTTTCAGATGCTCTAACTGCACAACTAAAAGCAGAGATGCGTTTAAATAAAGAAATTATTTTAATGAGAAAAAAAAATGTATCCATGCATCTCTTGGAATATGAACACCTGTACAGCATTTCCCCGATGCTACTCAACTGTCTGATTGGATAATTGCATGAATAAGCAGGTGGGAATTTGTTCTTATTTTTGCAAAAAGTCAGAGAAGAGTTTTGTGGCTTTGAATATTCATGTCACCTCTTGGACCTTCTTGCTTGTCCTTATATCCTGTTGATGGCCAAGTGTATCTCATATTGGGGGTTGAATTTTTAAGATGACCTTCTAAGGCAAGGCTGTGTTTAATGTATGGTTATTGCTTTGATAGTACAGAGTCATGGCAACCATCAGCTCAGATTATGCTCGAATGTGGTGGCATTAAAGAGCACAGCCAAGCAGGAAAAGCCCCTGAGACCCAAATCAATAACTCTCTCTTGAGTGAAATCGCACCATAGGCCGTAGTGATGGAGTCACTGTCTGCTAAGATCCCACAGATGATTCCTTTTCCTCAGTGAAACACTCGAGGGAAGCTTCACAAGACAGTACTTGTTTCAGCAGCAATGTACTGTAGCTGTGATATTTACTTTTCATTCTGTAGTTCTTATTTGCTCTAGTCACAAGTAGATATATAGCCGAGTCCACGATTCGGGTGCCATTTAGCCAATATAAAATAATGCTCTTAAAAATAATACTTAATTTAAAATAAATAAATAAATATATCATTTGAAGTATTGAATCTATGAAATCTTGCATTCAACTTTTCAAAATTATATTAACCTATCTCAGCCAAGAATATTTCATTTTTATAATGTCTCTTTGCTGACAATGGTGACAAAATCAGTAAACATCAATGGAAACCCAATTGGAGAGCCTTTGCTCATTTGCCGCCTGATGTCAGTAATGCCCTTATTATGAGACACTTTAACAATAATTGACCAATAGTTAAATTTAACACATCATATTTTAATAAATAAAAGGCCCATGGCTGTGTTCATTGCCGTAGCCATTATTAGTAATGTAGAGATCATATTGTGGAGATTTACAGACTCTTGATTGTAAGTCAAGTCAAGTGAGCTTTATTGTCATTTCAACAATATACATGAGGTGCAGTACATGGCGAAATGAAACAACCTTCTCCAGGACCATGGTGCTACATATAAGACTGGGACAAATACGAAAAAAGGCTACATAAAGTGCACGTGTGCAGACATGTGCTGCATGTATGTATGTTGTGCTGCATTCACAGTGTCACATAGTGTTGGGAAATCATGCAATAAGCTATGCAGCAGGTTCTGTAAATTTGTATGCTTATTGAGTATATCTTGGCAATAAAAAGCATTCCATTTTATCCAGAATTTTGATTCAAAGCTAGGTTGTACCACTCTTTTTCAAATATATATTTTATTATGTGCATCTAATTTCCTTTTTTTTTATTGGATATGTTCTATTTGGCTTTCTGGTGCTGTAGTTCACTGTGTTATGCTGTCACTGGTGTCTTAAAGACTAGATCTCTTTTTGAACACCTTTCCCTCTAAGGGTCTCTGCACAGCCTTGCTACAGAGATTGCTTAACTTTTCTTTCCTTTTTTTATTTTGTGTTTAAAATGCAGTAGAAGACCCAAGTCTGCAGTCTGTGACCCTCCGGCATTGGAATCTGACACCCCTCACTAATTACATTTTCAAAGTTTCCTTTCAGATTGTTTCAAACTAACCAGTTCCTCCACCTGTGTTCCTCCTTGGCAGGATGATGAAGTGGTGCTCCAGTGCGTTGCTGCTATTCAGAAGGAGAATCGTAAATTCTGCCTGTCCGCAGAGGGACTTGGAAATCGACTGTGTTATCTCGAGTCCACGTCAGAAGCTAGGGTATGATTGGCAAGATTCAGATGGTTTATTAAAATAATGCCAAAACAAAGCATAATACCACCAGATGTAAGAGATTTCTTCTGAAAGAGTAATCTGGAGAATGATGGTTTAGATTAATTAATAGATCTGTTCTCCAGAATGCAATATCCACATTTACCTTTAAATTTTAATGTATCATTTAATTGTATTTTAATTGAACACAATCATAAAAAAAAAAAAAAAAAAACTGTTGTTATGGAACAGTGACATTTTTTTTTCTTGTATTGTCACTGGGTTAAGGGAAGTAGGATTTTGTTAACATGTTCAAAAATACCAGTGTTCTCTTCCCGGAATATATCACGGTAATGGGAGTAAATGTGTGTGGTGGAGAACCATGGCAACACGAACACATCTGAACCCCTTGCACTTTTTTCTTCCATCTAGAAATGTGAGAACAGAAGACAGGCGTTCATTTGCATAGCTACATATATACTGTAAATACGCCATGTTTAGCAATTTTATAAAAAGAAGCAATTTTACAATACTTGGATGTCAAAAAAATGGTTATATAATTGTATCTAGAACACTGGCCTACATGTACATTACACATGTTCACTGGCCCACAAGCCTGGATTTTTCAGTCAATTAGTACATAAGTATATAACAATTGTTTATTCTGCACGACCCTACAGTGAAAGGAATAGGAAATCTGTGCAGTTAGAAGAGTGAAAAGTGTAGCGCTGGACACTGCTGAGACTAATATGTATAATTATTCTGGGAACGGACAAGAATTTAGTTGTCAGGAAAAAAAGGAAGCACATTATAATCATCATAAGTATTATTCTAAAATAGGAATGGTTGCTAGAGTCTTTTGTGCTGTTTAAACTAATTAGAATTTCATATGCAGCTACACTCAGCAATAATTGCCTTTGCTGCATGATGCAGGAAAGAACTGAGCTGCAGTTCTTGCTCAGCGAGCCAATCAGTGTAGTGTAGTGATAGTAGGAATTGAACCCATGACCAGCTCATCTGGGATTTCAAAGCTTCATCACTGAACCACAACAACCATCTCAGCCAGCTTGCATTGATTCAGTGCAATCTTTCAGTGGAGTTTATTTTTTCAGTGTTAGAAGTATTTGAATCAATGCAAGCTAGCTGCAGTGGTGTTGCCTACAGTGCCAAAGGTTGTGTGCTGTATGTAAAATATTATGACGTTAAATTACTGTACATCATTGTAAATATGTTTGCAGTCATTTCCTGTAAACTTTACAGTATTTTACAGGCAACCCAACCTGCCCGTAAATTACTGTATAAAAAAAAAAAAAAAAAAAAAGACAGCAACACATTTTTTTTCTGTATCTGTAATATACGGGTTAAATACTATGACTTTGTACCTCTCAGGCTCTTTTTGTTGCTCTCTCTGCAGTATGTTCCTCCTGACCTGTGCATCTGTAACTTTGTGCTGGAACAGTCTCTCTCTGTGCGAGCCCTGCAGGAGATGCTGGCTAACACAGGCCAAAATGGGGAAGGTGTAAGTAGCCATATGTCACCTCAGTCACTGTGATATCCATATGTGTAAAAATGCAGACTACTTTATAATGTAACATAGTTACTATAATACTGCCAGTGTGCGTAAAACCGATACGGGAGCAGGAATTAATTTTAGACGAGGATGAGAAATTCTAGTAAATACGATCACTGCGATCAGTAAAATTGCAATCAGTACGATTACATGTACACCAGTATTCCACTATTATTGTACATATGTCAATTTTCAGAATATGATGCAGGTCATATTAACAGTTAAATGTTATTTGGTGTTTAGGAGTATCCTTTGGTTGTGTATGCAGCGTATATGAAATAAGCATCTCAATTGGGGGTTTTACGGCAGGTTGAGACTCATGGCCTATTGCTGATCCTCTGCTCATGGTCAGCTCTGTGCATTGTACACAACTAGACAACAGTTTGCAAGGCTGGGGTAGAGATGCATGCCCGTAAACTGGAATTTTAGTGGAATGTAAATTTTTATTAGCCATCTAAACAGCTTCGTAGGAATATTGTCTTTTTTTTTTTTTTTTTTTTTCGTTATAAGGGCAAAACGTGGAATATATCCGGTATTTTCAGAGGGGATTATATTCAAAACATTTAACTATTCACTAACAGGTTAATAGCAGGTACAGGAATTTTAAAAGATCAACGCATAATCAAAGCTTTATGTGCTGTCATCTGGCGGCACCCTGCTCGTGTGATTTACATGCTGTAGTTGCGTTAAAAGATCACACCAATATCCTTTCAGCTGTAGTGCTACTCGCTTGTTTATGGCTACGGGTAAGTAATTATTCTTCATGATATATATACATATATAGTGTGTGTATGTGTATATATATATATATATATACACTCTTCATTACTACTGTACCAATGCTCATGTTGAAATCCTTTTCGGAGAATGTTTTTGAAATGATGTTTAATTTTGAGCAATGATATAAGACTGTACAAGTTACTAAGTCATAGGAATTACCTTATTACATGTTCTATACCAAGTCTTGTATAGTTCTCCATACACCATACATCCCCTCTTGATCATCACCAGTTCCTCGCACTAACACCGCAAGGAAGGTACTTACTATCATAAGGGGTCCGTTGCCAGTTCTGATGATATTGTACCTCACTCATTAGCTCTTTATTCTACCAGAGTGGCTTGATATGCACTTATGCTGACTTCGTGCTTTTGCAGCAACATGACATCTGTTTTTATTAAATACTTCAAATATAGTTAAGATATATCAATATATTGAGATTTTAGAGGGTTTTGGTCAGCAGGCGATTTGAGTTACTGAGTGAGATCTCACTCAGTAACTTTTGATACTGAGGTTTTAAGCTACAAAAAAAAAAAGTAATCTCTTTGCCTGACAGAAATCAGATTCTTACCCTGATACTCTGCAGATGACAAATTTAAGGGGAAAAAAAGAACCTAATATCTTCTTGTGTATTGTCCTATTAAGGTTTTGGCCACCATGAGCCCTCAGAAGAGCTTCAATGTGTCATAGCATAGATTATAGAACTATACGATCTTTGCAACTGTACTGGAGAGATTTTTCCAAAGGATATTCCATCAGTTGTTGTTTTGGCATTGATGATGGTGCTATCCAATATCACTCCAAAATCTCTTACTTGGGTTGAAATCTGGTGACTGTGAAGGCCATAGCACATGACTTCCATCATTTCCATAGTCATCAAACCATTGATTAATTTATAAAGCATGATATACCAAAATACCAAGGGAGAAGTGATCCAGCAAGTGGATTGGGAGTGAAAGGGTCCCAGAACATATAGACAAATGCATCATGTAATATAATAGTGTTGGATGCTGCATTTGACCTGGGGCCAATTGGTATGATGACCATAGTACTATGAAAGTATTTCAACCGTAGCATTTCCGTGTGGGAGGACTGGAAGAGTCAACTGCACATTTCCTATGTGTTTCCTAAGCTATATGTGTATATTCCTAAGCTTGCTTAATCATGCAAATTACTCCACAACACAGTCATGTAACTTATAATCTCCTAGTAATATCACAATTTGCTCTGCTTGTCTGTGGCAATTTGGGGCCTTTTAAAAATCCGGAAACACACACTGATCTGTCATTTTTGCTTACTTCTTTAAATCTTAATAACAGTCAGCTGCCTTTTTTTTTTTTTTGCATAATAAGGACATAAAAAGGCTAACTGTTTTCCATTATAATTAGAGAAAAAAAATCTGTAATCCAGTACCGCAAATCTTTGGAGTTGATTCCACACACTAAATGATTTGTCTTGCACGTGCACAGAGCAAGCATTGAATTTAGCGTTGGAGAGTTTCAGTGAGAGAAACAGGCAGCTGATATTCAAAAAAGTGTGGAAGGTGATTAAGTGATCATAACGGTGATGTACAGACAGTCTGAGTGTCTCATTTGGTTGACACAAGCAAGTGAAAATAATTTCATACGGTCACAGATTATCTAATAAATGTCATTAATGTGGTAATTAGTGAAACGCTATTTAATTAAGGTTAGTTAAGGAAAATTCCATAGCAGTGCTGATTAAAATGCTACAAATAAATATTTTTGAATAAATATATTTTGTGTATAATATATTTTTAAAAATAAAACTAATTGAATAGTCAAGAAAAAAATAATCAACAGATTTGTTTCAGCCCTAAATAAGAACCATGTACTACATGCACATGTGCACACGTTACAACACTTTACCAGTCTCACATCACCACTCTTTTCTTGAGTGAAAATGGAAATTACGTATGACCGGAAACAGCGTGACTAGCACGTATGACCGGAAACAGCGTGACTAGCGCGTATGACCGGAAACAGCGTCACTAGCGCTTACATCTAATATAATCTAATCTCATTCTATTCTATATTTATAAATACTGCATTTTATTTTTTTCAATTGCACTCAGTGAGCGGAGCCACTGGGTATTCGGCTAGTATATGTTTCACCATAGGATAAAGATCATCAACAGAGTAACCTTGTATTGATTTTCAGTGACTCTTCCCTATAAGGGGACCAAACTTTGGCAAGAAAATGTCCCTGCAACATAATATAGCTACCGCGTTTTGTCTCTGTTTTAATGTATGTTCATGTTTGGTATAATTGGTGACAACGAACTTCTATGTTTGCGATGGTTGAAGTGCTGGTTTGACTACATCACAAATCCAATCTTAGCTTTGATTATCTAATTGATATATGCATTATTACTTTTATTAACTTTACGTCTGTATTTTTTGTTCAACATGGCTAGAATCCTGATCATGAGCGATGGGTATGTTATGTCTACAGTTCATTCCGCATTTCGACAGTATGCACGAAGTCTGATTCAGAAAAGCAAAAAAACAAAACAACTAACCTTCATGTGGTCCAGAACTGTCTCACCGTATAGCACCCTATATACAAGCAGCACTTGATTCTTGAATATAAATTTTTTTCATCTGTAGTTTTTGTAAGAATTACAAGTAGTTAGTGAGACACTAACCAAACTAATAAGTGACAAAGCCAATTCATCTCAGAGCACCAGCACTCTCTTTTCAGAGAAAAACTAAAATCAGGGCACTGTAATACTATTTTGAAAGGGCAATTGCACAAAAAAATTGGACACACAAATTTTAGTGGTGAGAAGTCAATGTGCTAAAGTAGGATAGTTTTTCCAAAGTGAAATGCTTTTGCTGCAGCTTATTCTGTACAAATTTATATGGAAAATGCATGCACTACTCATCAGCATGGCCCTCAGGGGTTTACGTGCACTACATGATAACCAAGTTATTCTGAAACGAGAGTGTTGAGTTTCTTCCTCAGCTCTATTGTCTCAGTTCCGTGCAGCTCATTTGCTAACATTACTACCACACCACAAAACCTATTAGATTATAACAACACATACCTTTAAAAAACAACAACAAAATAACAAGTAACTCAACAGAGGCACCTTAGCATAGTTCACACTTAACACACAAACTGTCATGTTGCTAAGGAATACCGGTTAATATTCATGTTAATAAGCTGCAAGACTTGTATTAAAATGTCCTAAACTAGACGTTGTTGAGTTTTAATGTTTTCCTTCTCACAGCTAAAATAGGACGCAATCAAATTTCACAGGTACCGAAGAAGAGGAAATGTTCTGGAATGTTGATTCCAGAGTGAAAACGTCTTCACGCTAATCCACAAGATCATTTTTTATTAATTAATTAATTGATTTTTTTATTGAGCCCACATGACTTGTCCATCTGCAGTTCTCCTACTCTTCGTCTATTTTTTGCATACTTATTTTTGTGTCCACATTATATGACCACTCTATAACAGATGGTTAAGTGCTGTTAAAGCTTCACTACAGATCATAGAATTTTTTTCTCTTGCTTTTGATTTTATAATATACCCTTACAGAAAAGTCACACAACCATCACTTGAGAATAATGACAAATTACACATCTGACACTTATGCATGGTGTTTAGACACACTTTCACACATGGGACAAGATTTTTTTTTTTTAAAGATTTTTTTTCACATTAGTTTATTTATTTTCACATGATTTTACTCAATTCGTATATTTTCTCATGTGCTTTTTTTCACAGTTCTGTTTTCTGATGATTTTTTTTCCACACATTTTTTATTTAACGTAGCTTTTGTAATGTATAGCATTATTTTCAGATTCATTTATTTTCAGATGATTTTACACAAAATTCTTCGATTTTCACAATTTTACACATTTTTTACACATGCTTTTAATTTTCATGTGATTGTACAGACAACTAATTTTTACATGGTTTTTCACACAGTTTATTTATCTTTACATGATTTTTCATGATTAAAATAATCATGTGTTTTTTCATGTGTTTTTTTATCATGAATTTATTTTTTTATTGTAACATGATTTTTTTCCACATATTTAATTCTCATGTATTTTATTTATCGTCTATTATTCAGATTTCACAGCATAATACATTTTCATACATTTTTCACATATAATCCAAGTAATGCTCATACAATGACAAGTTAAAATTGTACGATCACATGGGAAATGCGATTTTTCTGTAAGGGGTTTGCGAATGAAGCAAAAGTCTGAAGTAAAATTTGCATCATGTGGGCTTTTAATAGCAAGATATGAGAGTGACCAGCAACCAAAGGTCACTGAGCCCCATGTAATGTGTCAGCCAAGAAATATGCAGCACAGCCTCGAAATAACAGATGGAGTTTTTTCTTTTTCTTTTCAGTTTCTTTTTCTCCAGTTCATTCTTAATCAACAAGAACGACTCATTTCTGTCCACTGATTAATAAGTCTTGGGTAACCATTTATATATAATCAGTTTATGGAGTTTTAGTGATGGCAGTATATTGTAAACTGTTTTAATAAAGAAAGAGTTTTTTTTCCTAATGCTTTCAGAAGTTTATAAGACGGGTAAGTAATTTGATAGCTTTTCTAATCTGTATTTTTGTCAAAGTAATGTGGTATAAATTATAATTACAATCCTACAATTTATTTAATTATTGTATATATTATTAAATGATGCTTTTTTTTTTAAGTGATTTTTTTTTTTTTTGTTCACATTTCCTCATCTAAGGTACAACGAAATTTTTTCCCGTTCAATTAAATGAACAGGAAATATTCCCCTAATACATGCAACTGAGTGGCCCAGCATGTGCTCGGTTCAGTGTTTTCATGAAAAAGGTTCATACTTTTAAAGTGACAAAATATTTTCTCTTCTCTCATCCCACTTTTCAAGAGATCACTTGCTGTGAAAATAGAAACAGTTTCAGCAGTATTCACACTGCTTCTTCTCTCTCTCTCTCTCTCTCTCTCTCTCTCTCTCTCTCTCTCTCTCTGCAGGCGGGGCAGGGGGGTGGACATCGGACACTGCTGTACGGTCACGCCATCCTACTGAGGCATTCATTTAGTGGAATGGTGAGAATGTGCTACACCGTCTAAAGACACTGAGGGGAGGATTAGCCCCCTGTTGCAACCCCACAAAAAATTATCATCAGCGAGCACTGTATAAATTATACAAATAGGCTAAATAGAAATGCATGAACAATGGATCTGATTAGTCTAAGATTAATGAATAGAATTTGCTTGTAAATCCATCTTTATGCAAGATTTGTCTATATTTCAATGCTGTCATCATTTCTGTGTCTTTGACATGTCTGTAGTTTAGAAATGCTAGTAAGTCTTCTTGTTATTCGAGTTGCAGATGTCCTTACGTGACTTTCTGTCTTGACAATTTCCTTAACAGTATCTAGCCTGTCTGAAGACATCAAGGTCTCTGACAGACAAGCTGTCATTTGATGTAGGACTACAGGAGCATTCGACAGGTATTTCACATTCAAATGCAGCATAGTGTTCAACACCTTGAGGCTTGTTTTAAGATCACAGCTCAACAGTCTTCTGTCCTTTGTGACTTCCAACCAAAAAAAAAAGAAGCAACTTCGTTCATCCGTTCCGTGTTCTGCTCTCAGACACTTGCCCTCCACACTTGATCACCGAGCCTTTACTATTTTTATGTATTGAGAACGTCAGAAGTGTTTATTTGAGAAGGCCAGCACTGGAAAACGCCCATATGTGATACCCTGATATGTATCTACGGAAATGTCTTTCACTTGACCAGTGGCAGAAGTTTGATTTAATCATGGTCTGCCGTGACATAATTTGATTTATTCACAGTTGTGAAAGGTTGCTGAAAGGAACTTGTGGCTTCATTTTCTTTGTTTCTTTCTTTCCTTTTCTTGTTTGCATTCCTTTTCTTGTTTGATTTCCGTCTCCAAGGCGAAGCCTGTTGGTGGACCATCCATCCAGCCTCGAAACAGAGGTCTGAGGGTGAAAAGGTTCGCATTGGTGATGATCTCATTTTGGTCAGTGTGTCCTCAGAGAGATACCTGGTGAGAACCAATTTATATATATCGACATTACAAACACTATTGGGCATTATTATGTGTTTAGTTGTGCACCGGCTAGTAAGTTTGCAAAGGTGCAATTACTTTTAGACTTTTAATATGCTGTTTCCTTTGGTGTACCACTTCTTGGGTTATCATCTACCTCAAATGAATTTTTTCGAAACGCAGTGACCCAGTTCTTAACCGCAGAAATTCGGATTGCAGCCTTGCCATAAACCTTGCACATTTTTTTCTCTTGCCTCCATTGAGTTTTTTTCCTCTGTTGAATAAGAATAGAAGGCAATGACAATTCTTGCTGGATTCCATGCTTGATTTATAAACTACTTTTATGGGGGAGTTGATAACTAATTAAAGATATTTACTAGGCCATGAACTTGTGCAACACCCTAACATTCGTTGCAAAAATATTAGATGTTCTAACCTTTAAAATATCTATGAAATACTTAATTATTTGCATTATATATGTATTTATTGTGTCTTCTAAAAAAAAAAATCCTTGTGCATGAACCTTACTGACCAGCAAAAAGAAATTAAAAACTTTTTTCCATAGGAGTCTGCTAAAATTGTGAATTAAAAAAAATATATCAAAATTGTCATGTATTCCTTATTGTCGTAGAAAGATTTGATCTGCAAAACACACACACACACACACTACATAAAATAATTAGACCTGTTTTTTGCAGCATCTGTCCATCTCCAATGGAAGTATACAAGTGGATGCTTCGTTTATGCAAACACTGTGGAACGTGCAGCCTACCTGCTCCGGCAGCAATGTAGCAGTGGGTCAGTTTATTTCTTATATTAAAGAATGACCGCATTATTTTTACAGTTGGCATTCAAAAACCAGCTATTTGTACTGTTCCATTTATAAAAAATTTCTGCTGTTGATCATTAGAAACATAATTCTTTAAGTAAGGCAAAGCTTTATATACATTGTATGAAGAATCAGTCCACCTTGTGTCCTTTAGGATATTTAAGGGGTGGGCATGTGATGCGCCTGTTCCATGGACATGATGAGAGCCTCACTATACCAGGAGCGGACCAGTCCACTGAGCAGCAGAGGTGCGACACGCTACCTGAAGTGCTAGGATTAAAAATGTAACATTGCACATTAGGCGCGAGTCATGAGTGCTTGCGAATATGGTCCTGTGTCAGTAAGGCATGCCGGCGTCTGAGTGCAGTGTCTTTCTGCAGGGTGGTGAACTATGAGGCCGGGAAATCAGGGTCCAGGGCCAGGTCCCTGTGGAGGTTAGAGCCACTTCGGATCAGGTGACTGAACACGCGCGCACACGCACACACACACACACACACACACACATTTATCTTACTATCATTGTGAGAACTTCCACTGAAATTATTATTGCAGCTAATTAATGCGTCCTTAGTCTAATCCTTACCTTAATTCCAGAAACCAAAGGGAACATTCTTTTTTTTTTTTTTTTTTTTTTTTTTTTTTAAAAACCTTGTTTATAAAATAAAAATACATATTTTTTTCATGGGACCAGCCAAATGTTCCTGTCAACTGTCAACTCTTCCAGTAGTGGTTAAATTTTATATGACCTACACATCTAAAATTTAATCCATCTCTAAGCTGTCGCTTCCAATTATGTATAAAGAAGTACTGTAGCTCGGTAAGAAAGCCCTAGCAGAATGTCTCCTATCCAAACACGATGTTAGCGGTTATGTACTGAGGGGGCTAATGTATCGATTTAAAAAGTTCAATTCAAACGATATTAATAATGATTTATCCAATGAATGGTGCAGTGGAGCAGCTCCAGCCCCAGAGTCCCTGATTTGATCCTAAACTAGGGGTTACTGATATAAAAATATGTGATTCCTATCGTGTGAACAGCGTCTTCTCCATTCAGATGAAGATTTAATTTGTATTGTAACATTATTGTATGTCTATACCATCAGGAGAGTGTAATTCAACACGACACCTATTGACGTTGTCATTGCATCATTAAGGCTGCTTGAGGTCTTCCTTATGATGCAAATGACCCACCCCCTTTTGAAATGTATAATTCTCATGTCAGCTAAGAACAGAAATCTGAGGCCACACTAGGCACAGAATCACCAATGAAGATTGGGAAAATGTCACCTGCTCTGATGAATCTCAATTCCTGCAACATTGTAGGGTTGCAGAGAGATGATAGCTGCAGAGTTCGGCATCGACAGCTTGAATCCATGCATCCAACCAACCTTCTGTCAACAGTTCAGAATGATGCTGGTGGTGTAATGGTGTGGTGGGAATGTTTTCTTGGCACACACTGGGCACCAATCAGGCATCATTTGAATGCCACAGCCTTTCTAAGTATTGTTGTTGACTATGTGCATCCCTTAATGACCACGATTTACCCATCTTATAATTGCTACTTCCAGCCTAATAATACACCCTGTCACAAAGCACAAATCAACTCCAATTGGTCCCCTGAACATAACAGGAACACGTCAGTGTCCTCCCAGTTGTCAGATCTGAATCCAACATTGCATGTTTGGGATGTAACAGAATGCGAGACTTGCAGCTTGAATGTACAGGTGAGAAATCTGCAGCGATCATGCCAGTACGGAGCAGAATCTCAAAAGAATGTTTTCCAACTCCTTGTGAAATCCATGCAATGAAGAACTGAGGCTGTTCTGAGAGCAACTCAATATGTTGCCACTGGTGTTCCTAATAAAGTGGCCAGCGAGTGTGTTCATTACAGGGAGACTTACCATTTTTTTTTTGGTTTGTTTTATCGCCCACAGCTGGAGTGGGAGCCATATACGATGGGGTCAGCCTTTCCGACTGCGCCATCTCTCCACTGGCCACTACTTGGGTCAGACAGAGGACTGTGGCCTGGTGCTGCTGGACAGAGAGAAGTCTGATACCACTGCCACATCATTCTGCTTCAGACCAAGCAAGGTTTGATTTGTTTGCTGTAGAACCTGCGTATCAGTTCAGGGTGGGTTTTAAAACTCGTGTCACCTGCTGTGATAAATCATTTTCAAAATAGGTGACATCAATAACTTAAATGGTGCAAGGTGTCTGTGGCATACTGCACTCTCTCTCTCTCTCTCTGTCTCTCTCTCTCTCTCTCTCGCGCACGCACGCACACACACACACTCCCACACACAGAACCTGCCTGAATCTGTTCCAGGGTTGTAATTGCTGCAGTGCCTTCTCAGTTATTTAACCCTAAACAGTGAATTCATCATTATTACAGACATCAATTAGTCATGCCTTTGCCTTAACAAGTTGTTATGCAGGGAGGTCACTGGCCTGCCTTTCTCTGCTTTTGATTTATTCAGTCTCAACCGCATTTGCTATTGCACTTACAAATTGCTGTCCATTTAATTTAAAGCTCGAAATATTTCTGAAGACAATCATGCCAAGTGCTCCAGATGGTTAGGCGGAGAGCACCAACAATCAACTCACTTTCTAATTGGTTTATTTCTTTTGTCCATCCTTTGCAGGAGAAAGTGGACTCTGGCCCAAAGCGGGACATTGATGGCATGGGGGTGGCAGAGATCAAGTATGGTGATTCGGTCTGCTTCCTCATGCATGCGGCGACAGGGCTGTGGCTGTCATATCAGGCGCCGGATGCAAAATCGTCCCGCCTTGGGCCGCTCAAGAGAAGGGTGAGGAAATATAGCAGTTTGAGAAAAATAAGACACCAGTGCACATTAGTTCCTATAAGTTCATATAAGAAGAACCTATAAGTTCATGTAGTCAGGAACATAATTTGATCCTACTCGCACTCTTACAGTACATGCTTTTACATCACGTGAGTTTGAATGACTATATCTGTGTATGACCTGAACTCCGATTAGAGGGCTTGTGTAACTGCAGTAGGCTCTGATTCCACACCGTGCTTTAAATGTGATAATGCGGAGGGCATGGTGACACTGTGCTTAGTGAGAGTGGTCGGGATTAGGCATCCTTACTCAGAGTTTGCTTCCTCAGTGCTGTGGCACACAGCTTGATTCTGGGACAAAGTCCAGAAACAGCAATGCCACTTCTGAGAACAATTATGTAAATAAAAGACATCAGAACCTCCTCGAGCAGGGGTGCTGAGCTTCAGTTCTGGAGGCCTGGGGTCTGGCTTAGTTTTCTGATTTCTCTGCTCTCACCTGAGTGGAGTAGGGCACCCTTGTTTTAGAAACTTAATTCCAATATATTTTTAGCACATTCTTTAAAAGTGCAAACAATATTTTCACTTTTTTTTTTTTCTTCTTCACACCGGGTACAACTAACATATAGTCTTCATTTAACTGTTTTCTTCCCATGGGTTAGTAAATAATGAATAAAACATGATGGGAATGACATGGTCATAATGACGTGGTGTGTTGCAGCCAGACATCAAGTAGAAGTTGATTATTTTCCAATAACATCACAAAATATTTTATTCCTATAAGTCCTGAAGACACTCCTGTAACAAGATGTGAAGCCAATGCCCAGGAGCAGGTAACACTTTCACAAAGTATATAATTATTACTGATGGCTACAAAAGACAGTTTTTTCCGTGTAT
>JAOVYU010000011.1:18652387-18679559 GCA_025674565.1 Synodontis membranacea | reverse complement strand
ACACACACACACACACACACACACACACACACACACACACACACACAGTGTACAGTATACGGTATGGGCTGTATATCCTCTGTTCTCATATGTATCATATGCGAGAACATCTTAAATAAATAACACTAGTACACAAATATAGAAAATCTTGTGTGGGTGTGCTCCTGCAGGTATTCCCATGGAAGAAGAAGAGGAGGAACCTGATACATCTATAAAAGGCCGTCTGCTCTCCTTGTTATATAAAATCAAAGGTCGCCCACAGAAAACTGAGGAACAACCATCAGAGGAAGAGCAAGCGGCTCCAAGTAAGCCGACATCACTATACAAACCCAGTGCCCCTTTATTAGATTGTTTTCTACTTTCTCCGCCTGGATCTCTTCATAGTTTTTGTCAGTACATTTGAATAATCCTATATAGAAATGGATTTCAATAGAAATGCAGGCAAATATGTCTTGGCAGTCTGAGAAAGAACACATACAAATCCATTTTAATATCCACTGATGTGTTCAAAAATGACATCAAAATGGTGTTTTTATTATAATATTATTAATGCCAACAAAGAACAAAAAAAAAAAACCTCTTTAAGTAAAGTGGATAGATTCAAGTTCTATTATAAGTTGGCACTGGATTTAAGGATGAATGCATTCTAAAAGTAGGCCACGTTAATGAATATGGTCATATAAAGTAGGAGCTGGCAAAAAATAAAAGGCTAAATGCTGACTTAAACGTTATATTTTCAGTGAATTAGAAAGTGATGACCAAAAGGTTACCTGATGATTTAAAAAAAAAAAAAAAAAAAAAAAAAAACCTTTCTTCTGCATTTGCTCTAATGGGCTCCTAAATCAAACCTGTTCTCAGATGCAAGAAAGCTTAAAATATGCTCGGCTGAATGAGCAGCTATTCCCTCTTAACGTTAATGAAGTGAGGCCGGTTTCTTTAACCAATGCAGGTAAAAAAATGTGTCATGCTTGCTTCCTTATCATCCATTTTAAAATATATTCCTAGAGAAACAAATTGAGGCAAGAAGTTGCTGTGGTGGATTTATGACTCTGATGTACAACTATACCATTGGCTTATTTTGCCTACGCGCTGATGTTTTGCTGTTTATCACTGTAGCAGATGATTATGTATATTTTAGAGTCTTAAAAGATGACAGCACAAGTCAGATTGTAGGCTCACTGCTGAATTTCGGTCACAGCGGTTCTGATGGCACACACTCACTGGGTTGGCCTTGCTGTAGTATTATTATTATTATTAGTAGTAGTAGTATTATTATTATTATTATTATTTCCTCTGGTAGGATTCTTGGACACCTTGGACACCATCAGCCCAACAATATATGCATTATGTTCTAAAATCAGTAACTGATTAATTATAGCATGTCAAGCTGTTAATATGGTTATGGTAGACGTGCTACTCCAGCAGCTATGGGATGATCCAATACAGTTAACTTGGTGCTCTGATGTGGTGCCATTTGGGGTCTGAGACGCCCCAGAGGTCTGTTAAGCATAGTGATGGAAAATTCCATCAAAGTCAATTAACGTTGTTTTATTTAATACCGAGTTCTTTTGTTACTAATGAAACTTCATTAAATTTGTAATTAAAACTGTACCACTGGCCCATTGTGCTCAGTAGGCACTTCTGCTGTTCCCTTTAACCCAAAAAGCCAGTAGACGTCCATAATTCCTAATCTAAAGCGTGAGTTTGGAAACAGCACAGAGAAATGTTCCTGGATGTTATCCGATTATTATTATCCGATTTTTATTTTTTTTTGCACAGTACTTAATTGGGCGCCTGATAAAGGGTTAAGTCATTCAGAGTTTACGTGTCATTTCCACATGATTCTGAAATTGAACTTAAGCACATTTTCTGGCATGATACTGACAAGCTAGGAACAGTGTGTGAGGGTGAGAACAGATTATTATTAAAACCGTGGGCACTTTTCCTTTACAGGACAACACACAGAATAATAATAATAATAATAAAAAAAAACTGACTTCGAGTTAGTGTCTTTTGTGTCTTCATGAAGTTTACAATTAACTGTCGGAGCACAAAATAAACTGCAAACTAACAGTAGGTGCTGAATCAAGTGCTATTTCTTAAGCTGTTTTGAGGATGGATGCGATATTGGTAAATTAATCTGCTACTAGGACTTTTCATGCAGCATTATATTCCCATACACATGCATATTGTTTATATGCGCATTTAAATAATCTGATCCGAATAATTCTGAAATAATCTGAAATTTATTTTCCTTGTCCTCACAGAGACCTTGTTAAAGACACAAAGGTCTTTTCTGTGCATCTTCTCTCGTACAGAGATTTATGAAACCCATCGTTCAGAAAGAAAATCGAAATATCTCTCCGTATTGTCTTTGTCCCTTAGCAAACCTGAAGGAGCTGATCTCACAGACAATGGTGAGCTGGGCCCAGGAATGCAAAATCCAGAACCCAGAGTTGGTGCGAAGCATGTTCAGCCTGCTCAGGAGGCAGTACGATGGCATTGGGGAGCTCCTGCGTGCCATGAGAAAAAGCTACACCATCAGCGAGAAATCTGTACAGGATGCCATTAACCTACTGGCCTCTCTGGGCCAGATCCGCTCTCTGCTCAGCGTCAGAATGGGTGAAGAGGAGGGCCAGCTCATGATCGATGGCCTGGGGTAGGAAGATCTGGGATAGGCGCACTCTGTGTAGCCGGTGAAACTTTGGTGAAGGGTTTAGGTGTTGGGTAAAACTGCTCTCTTGCCATCTGACATTAGAATACTGTTCACTTTTTATCTCATAGGGATATAATGAACAACAAAGTCTTTTATCAGCATCCAAATCTGATGCGGGTTCTGGGCATGCACGAGACAGTCATGGAGGTCATGGTCAACGTGCTAGGAGGAGACAAATCTAAGGTACAGTTCTGTTTCTCCAGCGTTTTGTTCAACTCCGAAGAGTTCCAGACATGATTTTTCTTATCGAGAACCCATATTTTACTAACCACGTGACGTCTAACAATGGGGATTCAGTTATTAAATTTATTAAAGTCCTGACATGCATGCGAATTATGTAGTTCTGGTTCTTATATAGTTATGTTAAGAAGATGTACTGTCTCATTACCCTTCCAGAATAGACTTAAATTGATCATTCATATTAACTAATGATGAAAGTATAAGATCCCATTACTTGCAAAGCCTGCTCTTAATGAACTGCGCATGACTCTTGAGGGGAAGCCTCAGTTCTCCAAAGTTTCCTGAAGTGTTAAAAAAAAAAAAGCCTATGTTCTTTAAAGTCGCAAAGCTGAAAAGATAAAGAGCCTCTCACTGTCTGACCACTTATTACCCATGAAGCTTGAAGGGGCATCGGGTGAGAAAGTGAAATCTGATGCTGATCCTTTTTGGGCAACACCAGGGGACTGGCCTGTAATTTAATGGCAACAGTTATCTAACCTTAGGTGTAGATGCTTTTTGGGGACAGGGACCTGTGTTGACACATCACCCTGCTACTTCTCATGTCGCCTTGGCAGCTTCATTAAGGGGGCCCCTAGATGGGTGACATGGACACCGGATACATGAGCTGAGACCCAACACTTACATTTCTCTTGCATATCTGTGTAAACCCCAAATGTGTTGCTTGCATTCATGGCTGAGTCTTATCCCTCACATTTGGAATCCGAAAAACATGCACCTTTTTTTTAAAAGGTGTATATTCACATTAACTAATTTGGTAGACACTGTGATTTAGAGCAACTCATGAAAAAGGCAAACAGCTGAAGGTGCAACAATACTAAGTACAGTACGTGTATAACCTGTAAGGATAAATAACCAGAAGGACTAAAGACAAATGCTGATTCATACAGGTATTAAAATTAGTGGAGTTTGTATTTAAAAAGAAGAAATTATAATCATGAAAAGTGCAGATAACATAGTGTTATCCTAGACTTAGCATCTCTGGTGGCACAGACCTAAACTGAAGGGACATGGGACTAGAGAACATAGAGAACATAAGACATAGAGAAGATGAACGCCACCTAATGTGTGAAGTTACAAAGAAGATTCTTTTATTTCTCTGCAGGAGATTGCTTTCCCCAAAGTGGTAGCCAGTTGCTGCCGTTTTCTTTGTTACTTCTGTCGCATCAGCCGTGAGAATCAGAAAGCCATGTTCGAACACCTGAGCTACCTACTGGAGAACAGCAGCGTGGGGCTGGGTAAACACACACACCTATACACAAGATACTGTTCATTTTATGTGGATTTAGAAAACATGACGTGCGGATTTTTTCCTTGCATTTCCTTTTTACGATCGCGTAAATTTCATTAATCCGATAAATTTGGTGAGGTTTGACTTTTAACTTATTATACAGAGGCTACAGACCGGAATATATACTGTACATCATGTGCTAATTAGAATATTTGTGTACGCTGCGTACTGTAGCAATAATCTTATATTCTCGATTGTTTCTACCTAGAAACCTGCTATCCTTCATGTGGCACATTACAGAAATATAACCGGAATGGGAGATTGCGCTTGATGCACTCATTGCACATTGTCTGGTGTGGAAAGCCACACTAATTAACATGGGAACTTATTGGAGGCCGTGCATGCTGTGGTTCTTGGGCTTGACTGGTTACTGTGAGGAATGAGTCAGGCTGCTAAGACTGTCTGACTCTGCAGGAACCATTCCCCCATCTTCATATATCAGCACTTTTGCTCAGCCTGGAGCAAATTCTCATTTTCCTCCTGTCAAACTAGCAAGCGGTCAAATAATGATCATGCACATGAACTCTAACGGCACATCTGAACATTGTCAGAGCGTGAACCGTTAAACTATAAATTCATAACTGAGGAAATTTCAGTTGTACTTGGAAGAAATAGGATGGAACAATGTTACTCTGCTGGAGGATGGGAGAAAGTAATAATCAGTGTGAATATCTTCATTTACCTCCTGCTCATTTTAGTGGCCTGTATCGGTTTCATGGGACACAATGTGTACTTTCGGCTCTAATGCGTTTCCATATTCACAGTGCATTTTTCAAAGACCGTACAAGCTCATGCACACATTAAAGGCGCATCTTGCGACATTCAGAGCCGCTGAGACTAATCAACTTTGGAAAAATAGTGAAATCCTTACTTTTCAGCCCGACTGATACAAACCCCTCTCATGACATTGCCTCGAAGAGTCACGTTTAAAGGAACATGGAAAGAACTGCGCGAGTGCACATATACTGCACCTTTAAATGCATACTTATTCATACAAACAGATAATAAGTTTCAATGATGCTTTATGGTTAGACACATCCTAAACCTATTATGATACCAAATATAGTGACATAGTATTTTATGTAGTTTGCCATTTTCACGAAGGTGAGGGAAGACTGCACCCTGCTGGTGAATATACTGTACTAAAGAGCTTATCGGAATGAGAAAAACTAGAACGGCTTTTGTCCTTCCTGCAGCTTGCCCAGCCATGAGGGGCTCCACTCCTCTGGATGTGGCTGCATCCTCAGTGATGGACAACAACAGTCTGGCCCTGGCTTTAGAGGAACCAGACCTGGAAAAGGTAATGATGATTTGATGATCTGTTTAAATAGCGGTCAATGATATTATAAAGATCCAAAAAATATTTAATTAAAAGAAATGTAATATACATGAATAGAAAAAAAAATTAGGCTGATATACTGATATTCAATTTTTGCATTACGGCTTTTCTTTTAGACCTTGAATAGATGATTCGGTAGCCTACCATGAAGCTAATTCCCACATTTAATCTGTTCAGGTGGTGACATACTTGGCTGGTTGTGGTCTACAGAGCTGCACTATGCTGGTAGATAAAGGATACCCTGACATCGGATGGAATCCTATCGAAGGAGAGCGTTACCTGTCTTTCCTCCGATTTGCGGTCTTTGTCAATTGTGCGTTTCACTTCGTTGTCCCAGTTCTCCCGCTTATTGTCTGATACGATGCATAAGGGATTACGCTGAAAAGACAACGCAGATACGCATCAGGCTACTTGAATGTTGGCTTTTTTTTTTCTTCAGGTGAGAGTGTAGAGGAGAACGCCAATGTGGTGGTAAAGCTGTTAATCAGACGTCCTGAGTGCTTTGGCCCTGCTCTGAGGGGAGAAGGGGGACAAGGTCTGTTGGCTGCCATGCTGGAGGCCATCAAGATCTCAGAGGACCCTGCTCTTGATCTGCCCAGTCTGCCTGAAGGAGGAGCTCCTGCGTAAGATTCCGCATGACCTCTGCCACTAACGGTTACATTTAAATATTCATCCCTTGTAGCTTGAGCATATCAGAGAGGTACTTTCTGCTAAATACACGAACATTTAAAAGTCATTAGCTTTTTGTGTGGCCATTGAGATATGTTTTGTTGTAGTGCGAATCCTGTTGCCCAGCCTCTGACCTGCAACTGAGATCCATGAAAATGACTGATTGGAATGTGTGTTCTTTTGGGGTATGTGTGTGTGTGAGACAGGTCTGAGGAGGATGAGGAGGAGGAAGAGGTGGCACACATGGGCAACTCTATCATGTCCTTCTACTCAGGACTTATTGATCTGCTGGGACGATGTGCTCCTGAGATGCATGTGAGTTCTGGACACCTATATCTACATATTTAAAAACCTGAATCTTTTGATTTCTTTGGCAAGTTTTGGTCTTTGGTTTGGCGAGTAACATTCATTAAGGCTTTATCAGATGGTTGCCGATTCACACTGTGCATGAATATTATATTATTGATGTTTCACAGTTAATCAACACAGGCAAGGGTGAAGCTTTGCGGATCCGGGCCATCCTGCGTTCTCTAGTGCCTACCAAAGATTTAGTGGGCATTGTCAGCATACCACTCAAAGTGCCAATAATCAACAAAGGTTTGACACATTTCATCTGAGCCTTAACCTATTAAAAGCAACCTGAAATGCAAACCGACTCACTGATACCGCATCTGTTGCTTAAGATGTGTTCCGTTTTTTCCCCTTGCTAAAACTGTTTTTTTCTTTGCCTCTCCAGATGGCAGTGTGACAGAGCCAGACATGAATGCTAGTTTCTGTCCAGAGCACAAGTCACCAATGGTGCTCTTCCTGGATCGTGTGTACGGTATTGAGGACCAAAGCTTCCTGTTAAACTTGTTGGAGGTGGGCTTCCTGCCTGACTTTAGGGTCTCGGCATCTCTGGACACAGTGAGTGACTCGTGTGTTTTCTTTTTCTTTTTTTCTTTCTCCTAACCGGAGGTCGGAAATTGTATCACGACCTTAAGTTGAATGCAGCATAATAATACCAGAACTCAAACATGGTCTGACCTTCATGTGAATACTGAAACATGATAGGTTCTAAGAGCTTATGAAGTAACAACACTTGCTGTTTTTTTTTTGTCCGAGTGATTATCAGTGATTAACACTGTGCTTTCGCGCTGCAACTAGGAGTTGCTGAGCACCACAGAGACAGCGCTGGCCTTGAACAGGTATATCGGCTCAGCTGTGCTGCCTTTGCTGACGCGATGTGCGTCCCTCTTTGCTCATACGGAGCACTACGCTACCCTCATGGACTCTACACTTCACACCATCTACAGACTGTCCAAGGGCCGCTCACTCACCAAGGCCCAGAGAGACTCCATTGAGGAGTGCCTCCTTGCCATCTGCAAGTAAGAGCCATGTTCTAATCCAGCCTTTCATGTGGAAATTGAACAGCTCCATAGCCGGTTCCAGAGTCTGTGTAAATATGCTTTAATTGCTCATCTACTCAGACACCTGCGGCCGTCTATGCTGCAGCAGCTCCTGCGCCGTCTGGTCTTCGATGTGCCGCAGCTAACAGAGTACTGCAAGATGCCCATAAAGGTGAGCATTTTCATTTTAATTTCTATATTAAATGCATTTATTATTAATGAAATACTGAGTCGATATAAAAGTACCGTTTTTTTTTCTGTTGTGTCGCATCAAGGAATTATAACATTTAACATGCTGGTACACTATTAGGTCCTGAAATGCAATGAATAAACTTAAAGCCTATGTGTTTATATTTCTAATATTCTTTTCTATGTAAAGAGCACATCAGTTCAATATTCAGCACCATTTCTAACTGACTGGAGGTGCAAATCTGCTCTTATCCCTATAGACTCCTGGATCTGTAATGTATATTGGAAGGCTCAGTGCCAGATAAAAAAAAAAAAAAAAAAGTGTTAGTACTTAACGCTTACCACTACACACATCCACACACACATGCACTCATGTACACCCTCAAGGGCTTCCAAGTCACCTGATCCAGCTGTCATCACGGATCTGTCATCATCTTTTGTATAGTAGGTGCAAACACATAAGCATATTCTTGACAACTCCCAGTATGTACCAGCAACATACTGCCTGCCATCAGTTCATAATATCTATATAAGATATATCTGTATGAGATATAAAGTCATAAGGTAACAAATTTAGCTGGTTTACGTAGACATTCATTAAAATTTTAATGCGCGGTCAGGTAAATTGCGTGTGCAAATAGTGGGCATGTTGTTTTCTGGTTTATAAAGATTGTGTGATATGTGAATAATACTGTAAATTGCATCATGTGCAAAATAGGTGTAGGAAAGAATGCGTAAATATTATATATATTTTTTGTAATTATGTCTTTGGTATGTTCAGAAATGGAAGCATAAAGTTGATTAAAGATTAAAGTTCTTAGCACTCTTTGTCTAAATCCCCTGAAAGCTGAAGATCAGCACCAACTATGGCCTCATTGCCTCGACACTGGCCTTCTTAAATATTCAGTATGTGATTTGGACATCTCCTGTGCTGGGACACCAAGGCTGAGTTTTTCCAGGCTTATAAAGACCAGTTAATCTGCCATGTACTCCCGCCTCAGCAAAGTCTGAAAATGAGTCTGACCTGCCTGTTAGCATGCAATGATGACGGACTCTAAACTAGCCATGCCACCCAGTCTAAAAAATTGATGCAGCTCAGGAGGGTTTCGCTATGACACAGTGTGAGGATTTTACAGAGAAATTTAAACGGGGATTTGAACAAAAAACGCAACTCTAAGACATTGATCCAAGAGCAGTCCAGGAAACTCAACTGAAGAGCCACTATGTGTATTCTGTCGTGCATTGACTGGATCCTTGTACACCTTCTGACACCCCAAGTACTAACTTTTGCACCATGTCACAACATCCATCCATGCACCACATCCCAGTTAGTCTTTGGCTGTGGTATTTGGTCATGAAATTATCCAAGTGATATTCAGAATGGGGTAGAAGGGGTGAAACAGAATGTTAGTTAGGTAAGTAGATTCCTGTTCATTTGGAAGCAGTGCTGACTTGGCAAGAACATGGTGAGACGGGTACAAGGAATGATGGTTATCTAGGATTCATAAAACTATCATTTACAGACATAGTGCTCTGGTGTCCTGATCAGTTTTATTATAAATATCTGAATGCTTTAAATGTAAATAATGTGATGCATTCAGATGGGTTTCTTAAAGACGTGCTTTTGATATGGGAATGCACACGTGCAATATTTTTGCTGCGTATGTGGGTGAAGACACCGTTTTTAGGCAGTTGGAAAATATGAACACCAAGCATGAACTACATACCTTGTGGCAGAGGCTAACAATTTATCTAGCTGGCTTCTGGTGAAGCATAGTCAATAAGTATTTATACAGTACAAACACTGTCAAGACAATTCCCTCTGATGTGTTTGCGAATTATAAAGAAAAGACCCTTATGGCATCTAATAGGAGTAGAGAGAGAGTTATCAGAAAAATGTGATTTTTACAGTTATGAATACGTCGTGTGTGTGTGCTGTTCATATGGAATCTTCGTTTAGATATGGTGAACACGGCTCCATATGAATGAAGGAATACAATACTGTTGTATATGTTTGTTGGTAACTTGCATTTTTGTTATTGTAGCTTTTGACCAAACACTATGAACAGAACTGGAAATACTACTGCCTGCCCTCAGGCCTGGGCAGTTATGGCATGGCATCCGAAGAGGAGCTCCACCTCACCAAGAAGCTCTTCTGGGGTCTTTTTGATGCACTCTCTCAGAAGGTATACCGAACATTTCTTCAGCCAGTCAAATGGTGCTTGAGTGACGTTTCTGTATTATACAACCGGAAAATGTATCATATTTATTTAAAAGATAAACATATATTATACTTTTCAGTTTCGAACTTTTTGCTTTTGTCCAAGTCCTGAGCTGTACACTGAGAATCACTGAGATATTCTGGCATGCTGACTTTTATCTGTAACAGACTTGTTCAGTTAAAAAAGCCAGGCGAATAATGAATCATTTCGTTCTCATGTACTACTCCCATTACACTTGTTTGCCTCCATGGAGTCTGTGTGCTCACTCAGCCTTTACCCCCCTGCTTACTATTCATAGCGTGGGACGGCACAGCTGTGCAGCACTCCTTACAATGCCTCTCCTTCCATAATCTCTCCCGCAGAAATACGACGCAGAGCTTTTCAAAATGGCTATGACATGTTTGAGTGCCATAGGTGGAGCACTCCCACCTGATTACGTAGACCTGAGCCCAGCCACCACTCTGGTAAAGCAGGCCTCTGTGGATGCTCAAGGAAACTTTGATCCCAAGCCTATCAGCACTGCCAAGTAAGCACTAAACAGTAATAGTGAATCCTAGAATTCCAGGCCACTTCATTAGCTTTACAAATGGCGCACAAGCCACTGGTCTAACAGCTTTCCTTCTTTCATGACCTTTCTTTTCGGAAACCAGATACAGATTCTATGAATCATGCAAATCAGAATACATACCGTCTTACCTGCCCCTTCCCCTGCTTAAACAACATGAGACCTTTTACAACACGAATTTGCATATTGGTGCATGATGGGCTTATGTTGAAGTACAAAACAATATTGGTCTGAATACGTATAAAATCTCCAGTGAGATTTTTCATGGAATGTTATTTGTTCCACTAGGATTTTAATAGTTATTTTAAACATCTGAACCTGTATTATTTGAAAATTATGTAATTATGTATGTTATTTGTAAGTCAAATGAATCAACCTGAATTGAATCACATTCATTTTTCAATTACTCCGATTAGAATCAGTACAAATATTATAGACGTTTAGGAGACCACAAATTTCAAATGCTGTTCATCAAACTGAAATGCACTGCGGGAGGTGTGTGCAGGATGTGCATGTTCGCTTCTCTGAGGTTCATTACTGTAGTGTTGTGGAAATTTGAAACTGAATTGGATTAAGTGATTTTGAAATGCATTGTGACAACAAATCGTGAATTAGAATGTTGTAATACCCTGATTATTTCAAAATTGCATCCTGCCTACAAAATGCATTTTGATTTGATTGAACTTTGAATCAGTTACAAAGAGATAAAATGCACCGCTGTGTGCAAGAACGCATTGATTTTTTTTTTCTTTACTTGTAAATGTAACAGAATGGAACCTTGTATTTTCAGCATCTCGCTGCCTGAAAAACTGGATTACATTGCCAACAAATATGCTGAGCATTGCCATGAGAAATGGTCCAATGAGAAGGTAGGTTACTGACTGTTCATGTGGTACAGCATTTGAGCTTTTTCAGATGATTCTGCGGTGAATTAAATGAATAGACACCTACTGTATGTGATCCGATGCTCTGTCATCTGACAGTTTGGACTAGACTGGACAGCAGGTGAGAGAGTGGATGACCAAGCCAAAACTCACCCTCTACTGAAACCATATAAAGCGCTGAGTGAGAAGGTACCCGTGTGTTTCTGAAATATCCAGTGCTGAGCAATTATCCACAGAGATGATAATGTGGTAATTCCTCTTGATCTGTTGGAACTGATTCAGGAGAGAGAAACCTACCGCTACCCAGTCAAGGAGTCTCTGAAGAGCATGCTGGCTATGGGTTGGACCGTCGAGAGGACCAAAGAAGGGGAGGCCATGTTCCAACAGCGCGAGGCAGAAAAACAGCTTAAGATCTCAGAGGCTTCCCAGGTACGATTTAAGACGCAATGAAGGGAAGAAAAAAGAATAAAATAAAAAAACTATTTAGCTGAAATATATTTGATACATGTGTCCTTTTAAAGGGAGATGGATTTCATCCAATACCTGTGGATTTGGAAAATGTAACCTTGTCTAGAGAACTACAGGTATGTATTGGTTCCAATCCATATTATTTGCATAGTCAGTAGTGTGAATACAAAAAATTAGAAAGATGGTAATATAATGTTTTGAAGCCTCTTTCTTATATATAACATCTGTTTTTGGTAATAATGCTCGAGAACTTTTTCCTATTAAAAAAAATCTTGGCCGTATACATGAAAAAAAGCATATTCCTTAGATACAACGAATTTTTAAGCACATGATTAATCACACCCATAATTTGCGTATTGTTCTCGTATCGTATAATCTTATGGATGCATGCCAATCAACACTGTCTGCAGAGTATGGTAGAGATCGTTGCGGAGAATTACCACAATATTTGGGCGAAGAAAAAGAAAATGGAACTAAGCAGCAAAGGTAGTATTGTTTTCTTTTTAGGCCTAGCTGTATTGTCAAAGGTTTCACAATTCAACACATAGGTGTTTCTATTTGCAGGAGGTGGGACACACCCACTGCTGGTACCCTATGACACATTGACAGCAAAGGAGAAGTTCAGAGACAGAGAAAAGGCTCAGGAGCTTTTCAAATTCTTGCAGCTCAACGGCTATGCGATAAGCAGGTGTGTGAGTCTCTGCAAGCTTTGCTTCTTTGTGTCTGTCTTTGCCGGCTAACAATGGGAATGGGAGTGTTTTGTGAGTGATTTATGTGTTTTGTCATGAACAATCCTTACAGTAATGATGCACACTGAGTATCACCTTGTATCGATCATCCACTGATGATTTTTCTCACCAGAGGTTTTAAGGACTTGGAGCAGGACTCCTCCTCTATGGAAAAGAGGATCGCCTTCAAGTTCCTTAAGAGGCTGCTGAGTTACGTCGACTCGGCACAGGAATTTATAGCCCATCTGGGTGAGTTAAAATAAAGAACATCCGTAAAGTCCCAGACACGATTATCTATTTGGTACATAATTTAAGCGAAACTCAGGGTGAAACTCCATCCGTCCATTTTCTACACCACTTATCCGCTTCGCAGGGAAGCTGGAGCCAGTCCCGGCTGACTTCAGGTGACAGGCAGGATACATCCTGGACAGGTCACAAATCTATTTCAGGGACAAAATATACAGACATGTAGCCCTCTAAAGTGGACAAGGTTGTATATCTGGAAGAATATATTGCCATATCTTGGGTCTGGAGTGTTATTACTCCAAAGGTTTAGTGTTAGCCAGATGGGATGAGCCCTGTCAGAGTATCCTGTAGTATCGTATCATAACACTTTTCATTATTGTTTTCGGTGTGATTTGAGAACAGATCTGTGAAATTCGACTTCCGTTCTATTTTTGCTTTTGCATTTATGGTCAAATATCTATTTATACGTTCATGTAACATCACTGCAACATATTCTGATCGCCCAGGTTGTCCTGGAAAAAAATAAAATAAAGATGTATATAACTTGATTGTACACTACAGGGTTGAGGTTATACAGGCATTATTACACAAGGAGACAAAATAGAAAAGGGTTAATACGAGGTGTGGCTATTAAAGAACGAGACTGAACAGCCTGGACCAGTATGATCCTGAGACAAATCGGCAGTCAGTGCAGTGGAAAATACATGGGTCACAGGATGAAAAAAGCTCTACAAAAAAAGTCCAAATTCATGGCCATGTTTGTTTTTGTTTTTTTTTTGGACATAAAGGGAGTAATTATGGAGAACTGAGTTCCTGATGGAATAACAGTGAACCAAGAAGAAAGGGTCAGAAAAAGAGGCCACAGCTGTCGTAAAACCGTTTCCTCCTTCATCAGGATAATGCGCCAGCGCACACACAGCGCTCTCAGTGAAGCAGTTTTTGGCCCAGAAACGCATCACAGTACTTGACCACATTCCCTGTTCAATTTTTCTTTTCCCTCAAATCAAATGCACTCAACGAAACTCATTTCGAGCCTTGTTCCAGAAGTGAAGGATAAAACGACCGAGCTTCTGAGACAACTAACGGAAGAAGACCTACTGCACTGCTTTGATCAGCGGATGACCAGAATGCAGCAATGTGTCATTGCAGAAGGGAGTTATATACTGAAGGGAAAAGTAATCGAAATGCAAGTTTTCATCGTTAAAATTGAATTACAGTCTCGTTATTTAGTAGCTGCACTTCACACAGACACAGAACATACACAGAGAATCAGCTTCACATACCTTTAACTGAAGAAATCATGAAAAAATATCTGTTTTCATATAAATCTTTACTGACTGTCCAGACAACTGCCCTTTGTAAGTAAGTTAGAGTAAATGGGCTTGCTCTTCTTTTCTCAGGACAGGGAAACTTAAAACGGTATTAAATATTATTACTTTCTGGGGTAACTGTGCACTTTCTGCAGAACTGTATATGTATTAGACAGTATTTCTTTCGAGCATCTTATTTGAGCACTTCTCTTTACAAAACGTCTACAGAGGCTATGGCCACCAGCGGAAAAACTGACAAATCACCTCATGAGCAAGAGATAAAGTTCTTTGCAAAGGTAAGGTCGGCACGTCTGCTGATATGTTTCCTCAAATATAGGCACTGATCATGCATACAGTAATAAATATCCACTTCACGTTCAACAGTAAGTGAATATGATCTGCTTCTGATGTCGGTCTATTGCAGGTCCTGCTGCCACTGCTCGACCAGTACTTTAAGAATCACTGCCTTTACTTCCTGTCTTCTCCCAGCATCAACCTGAGCAGCAGCGGTTATGCTTCTAACAAAGAGAAGGAGATGATCACCAGGTTGATTTTATTTATTTATTTTTTTTATGTGCACATATTGCCCTAACCCCAACCCTAAACCCTAAACCCTTCTCTTAAGGCAAAAAAAAAAAAAAGAAAAGAATTTGGCTCTTGTTAATAATATAACGAGGCATAAAAGCTCAGTAGAAGTTACTTGAGCATTTTCTCAGTGCTATATTTGACCCTTTCTTTTCTACAGTCTTTTCTGTAAGCTGGCGTCTCTGGTTAGACATAGGATCTCTCTGTTTGGTAAGGCCAAATAAGACCTGATCATTATTCACAGCTTGATCATCGTAATCTCTCTTAGTCTTGGGTAATTTATCCGACTTCTAACGTATGCATCTTCAACAATGCTACTCTGTCAGGAAGTGACTCTGCTACGATGGTGAGCTGTCTTCACATCCTGGCACATTCGCTGGACTTTAGGTAAGAGCTCATACCTCATACATACAGCTTTACTGCTTTTTCAGGGTCCAGCAATTTTGAAAGCACAATGTCACAATGGATTATCTGATCATGTCTGGATTGTAATTGTAATGTTGAACATTATTATAATTTTCTGAGAGCACAGCATGGAGCGTGGAGTTTGCTGGACTGATGCCGTGTTCCCCTTTTCTAGGACGGTGATGAAATCGGGCTCTGAGCTGGTAAAGGCTGGAGTCAGGACGTTCTTTGAGAATGCTGCAGAAGACTTGGAGAAGACTGTGGAGAACCTGAAGCTGGGCAAGCTGGGCCAATCCCGAACCCAGATGAAGGGAGTGGCACAGATCATCAACTACACCTCAGTAGCACTGCTGCCCATTCTTACAGCTCTCTTTCAGCACATCACTGAGCACCAGTTTGGGGCAGATTTGCTGCGTAAGTGGACAGTCGGTCACATCACACAATCTAAACGAGCAGCTCCGAAAATGAGACAAGTGAAGTGTTAGTTTCATTATGTTAGGTCAGTCTGATGTATAGGAAAAATTCTGCAAAATACTGAAATCAGGAAAAAAAACAGAGGTCCTTAAGGTCACTTAAATGATGTTTTTCTATTATTGTTTCTCTAAAGAAAAAAAACAGTACAATAGACACACTCTTAAACGTAGCGCCACAGTGACAACCATTTGTACCCTAAAGTCCGTGCCTTTTAAAAAAATGGGATCTTTTTTCACCATGAAAAAAGTAATATTGTTTTTATGTCCTTGCATTTCAGTGGATGATGTTCAGCTGTCCTGCTATCGAATTCTGACCAGCCTGTTCTCTCTGGGAACGGGCAAAAACATCTATGTTGAAAAGTAATTTACATTTCTGATTGCAGTGTTGATCGGGCTATTAACTCTTTCCTCTGACGTATTCATGTCTGAGTTCTGCATTTATACAGACAGCTTCCTGTGCTGGGAGAATGCTTGGCTACTCTGGTGGGAGCCATGCCTGTGGCTTTCCTGGAGCCTCATCTGAACACGCACAACCCACGCTCTGTCTTCAATACCAAGACGCCTCGAGAGAGAGCAAGTGAGTGCACGTAGTGTTAGAGTAAATGCATGTATGTACGTATATACTGTATATATGAAGTAATTCATTGAAGATCCCTATTGTTACAACAACGTTGGACCTGTCTGCTTCTAGTTCTGAGCATGCCTGACACAGTGGAGGAGATGTGTCCTGAGATGCCAAGATTGGACGGCCTGATGAAAGACATCCATGACATCTCAGAGTCTGGGGCTCGCTACTCAGAGATGCCCCATGTCATTGAGGTGATCTTGCCCTTGCTGTGTAACTATCTTTCTTACTGGTGGGAAAAGGGCCCTGAGAACTCCCCCAGTCACGTAAGCTGCTGTACCACCGTCACCTCTGAGCACCTCAGCCTCATCCTGGGCAACATCCTCAAGATCCTTAACAACAATTTGGGTATAGACGAAGCCTCCTGGATGAAGAGGCTTGCAGGTGAGTGTGATTTCACTAAAAGCCCAATTATCGAAACGATTATTTTTAGACCATTTTGTAGGACAAGCAAATGCAGGAAAAAAGTTTAAACACAAAAAAGTGCTGTTTTGTTTTTGGTTTTTTTTTGCTTGATGGCTTATTTAATGACAATACTGACTCTATGCCAGGAGAATGAATTTGAGAAAGAATACATATTATTGAAGGGATCCTTAGAAGAATCTTGAAGGCATTCTGCCATTTATGTACATCTGAAATAAGGAATTCAGGATCACTGAGTCCATTCTACACACATAAGAGCCAACAATGGATGGAATTATACTGTATAGTTTGCGTCAGTTTATGAATGTTTTACCAGTATATTCATGGAAATGTTATTAAAAATGGGGTAGCACATGGGGTGATGCAGTGGTTAGACTGTCATTTTATAACAAGAAAGAAGGTTCTGGGTTCGAACCTGCCAGCTGACTGGAGCCTTTCTGTGCGGGAATTTACATGTTCATGCATGGGTTTCCTCTGGGTTTCCTCCCACAGCCCAAAGACATGCAGATTAGGTCAACTGGCTACTCTAAATTGACAATAGGAGTGAGCGTGAATGGCTGTTTGTCTTGTGCGAGATAGTCTGGCATCATGCCCAGGATATACCCTGCCTCTCGCCCGAAGTCAGCTGGGACTGGCTCCAGCTTCGCTGCGATTCTGATAGATAAGTGGTTTAGATGGTGGATGGATGAATGAATGGATGTTATTAAAGTTTTCGATATATCTGCTTCTGCCCTAAGTGCTTCATTTACTTCGCTACTGCAACCAGATGTTAAGTCTTCATTGCTCATTGGTTGTCAGTCCAGGCATCAAAGTGATGGATGATGTTTTTCTAGCAAATGATACAGCAAAGTTGTTCAGAAGTGCACGCTATCAACTTGGCTGCTAGCGAATGCATGTACACAGTGATTGCTGTGACTGAAGAAACACATTTAGACATAGAATTTTAAACAGTAGAATTTTGAGTTTCGTAATGCTGGAATGTGTAGGAATGGTTTTTGTGAAAAAAAAAAAAAAAAAAATGAATCGTTGAATTCTGTATCCATCTACAGTGTACACGCAGCCGATCATTAGCAAGGCAGGAGCAGACCTCTTACGAACGCACTTCCTCCCCACACTGGAGAAGCTGAAGAAGAAGACTGTAAAGGTTGTGGCTGAGGAGGAGATGATAAGGGCTGAGAGCAAGGCGGACTCCCAGGAGGCCGAGCTGCAGATCCTGGATGAGTTCGCCGTCCTCTGCAGGGACCTGTATGCTTTTTACCCCATGCTCATCCGCTACGTGGACAACAACAGGTATCATCACTGTTCACTGACCAAGCACTGAGTCAAGCACCAATCCCACAAGATAAAAAAATTATTCAAGCTAGTACAGTACTCTTTATGAGCTGACACTTATAACAAGAGGTGAAATATGCTCTTTCATATTTTATTGATGTTTTCCTGACCTACACCTGTCAGTGGCTTTTACAAAGAGGAAGTTGGGTAAGCCTCGTTTGGAGACGGTGTCATAAATCTTCTCTTCTAAACAGATCCAAATGGCTGAAGAAACCAAACACAGATTCAACAGAACTCTTCAAAATGGTTGCAGAGATTTTCATACTCTGGTGTAAATCTCATGTAAGATCTTAATATGAGTCCTGATATTTTTTTTTTTTTTCCAAAATTGTCAGATGCACATTTTCACAAAACCGCTTTCTTTTCCCCCACAAACAGAATTTCAAAAGGGAAGAGCAAAACTTTGTGGTGCAAAATGAAATCAACAACCTTGCCTTCCTCACAGGAGGCAGCAAGACCAAGATGTCAAAGGTGAGGTTGTGTGTTAATACCTATGTATCCAGACATCAGGACTTTCCATAGGAAACTTGCCACTATCTGGATAGGTCATTTTACTTGCCCCACAGAATTTTTTGCCTGCATTCTTTAGGATAAAGTTTCTTAAGAACAATGCTGATCAAACCGTAATTCAGTCTGAAATATAATTCAGTCTTTAATAAATACCCCACTGTTTCATGTGTCTTTGCCCAGGAGTAGTTTATTGCTACGGCCTTCCATTATATGACTTTCTGTTTCCCACACTCCCTCTGACATCCATATACAAGATTATAAAGGTTTTGTTTTTGATAGAAAAATTCCACCCGCATTATCTCTCTATATGTGAACTAGTGTATCTCTACAATAAAAAGAAACCGTAATATAACTCTTCTTTTTTTTTTTTTTTTTAATATAGTGCTGCACGATTGTTTGTAATTTCATCCTTGTTGAGTACATTGTGGGGAGCTTCAATAAACAACCATTTATCATTGCACATAATATCGACGGTACAGGAAAGAGGAATTGGTACTGAAAAGTCTAGGCATGTCTGGTATTAAACAAGTGACCATCCCAAACTTTGTGCAAAATGTGTCAGGCATGATTGGCTCTGTTATATTTGAAGCTCGTTTTTAAAGAAGTGTTTTTTTTTACTCTTGCTTGAGTAAATATGTAAAGATGCACATGCAATATCATGCGACTCATATATGCAGCTTACTCTGTCTTCGAATAAACCCGTATAAAATCTAAATATGATACCATAAGCAAAATTGCCAGACAACAGGATGCTAAAAATGATCAAATGGAAGAAAGTGCCACATGAGGTGTACATTCTTATTGCCAGGGGATGAACCCAGTAAGAGTAGCCCCTAAAAAAAAAAAAAAAAAAGCATGCTGTGTTTACGTGATGTGTTGTAGTCAGGGGGCCAGGACCAGGAGAGGAGAGGGAAGAAGAGGAAAAGAGAACTGTACTCTATTCAGACATCCTTAATTGTGGCAGCTCACAAGAAACTGCTGCCTATTGGCCTCAACATGTGCACGGCTGGGGACCAGGAGCTCATCTCACTGGCCAAGATCCGCTACAGTCTGGTGAGCAATGACTTTAATTGTACGTTCAGCCCACATTATCTTAATACACTAACTGAATTTAGTTCTTTTGAATTCTCAAACTGATTGATAAATTTCCAATAACGGCAGCTCTGGCAATCGTGCCCGCTGTAATTCAAGTGGTTTATGTTAATGCTCTCATTTTAAGGCGTTATCGTTTCTGTAGCTCTGCAGCTCATTCACAGGGGGTTGTTTGGCGGACGGCCCACATAATCTAACGCCGATAAAATACGGACTAAAAAATGCGTTGTTATTTAACAGAGAAGAATACCTACTTATTGATATTGTGAAGTTGCATGTAGGAGGACTTTTATTTAACGTTTATAAAAGGAGTCTCGGGTGTCAGCACTTTGTAACGGTCGGTAACCTTTCAGCCACGGGAAAATCTTACAGTTTCTCGGTAACGGGACAAGTTGCCGGCGAGAGGCTAGGAGAGAATGACGGTTTATTTGCTGCTATGACATAAATGATAACATGAACTAACTTCTTGTGGCTGTTCCACAATAAATGAATGCCACCACCTTATAGTCTTATAGTGTTTTATACCTTAAAAATAACTCTATTAGAGACATTTCAGAAGGCAATTCTTGAGTGTGTTGGCTTTTACAGAAAGATACAGATGAAGAAGTGAAGGATCATCTTAAACAGAATCTATATCTTCAAGAAAAGGCAAGTTACAGATACTCAAGGTATGATAATTACATACAAATGATAATGACATGAGTTTATGACATGAGACGTGGTCTGTGCATGCTGTAGACACAGGACCCGGCAGTGCAGTGGCAACTAAACCTCTATAAGGACGTGGAGGTAAAGAGCGAGGAGCCTCTAAACACTGACCACGTTATCGAGAAAATCCAAGGCATCTCAGCTGCCGTCTTCCATCTTGAGCAGGTTAGAGGCACACCGTCCTTCTGCTCCAGCAAATACTGCATCCTTCCTGAATACACCAAGCCTCAAACGCATTGCATTACTGGTCACTTGATTACCTCAGTCCCCAGTCCCAGTTAGTAAAACTGTTTTGAAATGCAAGAACACCCGCCGTCAGCCTTCACACTGGGTTATAAGATCATCTGCCCCTCAGGTGGAGCTGCCTCTCAGGTGTAAAAAACTGGTATGGCAGAAGCAGCTGTCCAAACAGCGCAAGCGTGCTGTAGTTGCCTGTTTCCGCATGGCACCTCTTTACAAACTACCAAGGTAAGTGCTGAAGGAACTTTCTCCATGAACTGTTCATCATCATAGGAGATGTGTTTTTATCATGTTCTAGGCATACTGAGGTAGAATACATGTTACAAGCTTTCGTGATATAACCTTTGTGGCTTACCCTTCATCACCTGTTTACTTTAGAATTAATGCTCAATTGTTACATTTGCTCTTGTAATTTCTAGTCCTCTTTCCTATTCCTGTTACGTTTTAACATCCTGTGTGACAAAGTGAAATGTCCAGTATTTCAGTGTAGGCCATTCCATACACTTTTCCTATTAGCTCTAAAATATTTCTCCTCTTTGTTGTCTCTATAATACACTTTAGATTCAAAAAT
Source organism: Synodontis membranacea (assembly GCA_025674565.1). Taxonomy (NCBI): domain Eukaryota; kingdom Metazoa; phylum Chordata; class Actinopteri; order Siluriformes; family Mochokidae; genus Synodontis; species Synodontis membranacea. Next base: position 18,658,343 of record JAOVYU010000011.1, on the reverse strand, counting down.
AATAATTACTTCCTGAATGGTTATGGGTACGTTTGGCTGGAAAAGTTGTACCAAACCTCCAGCTTTGACGGTCTGTTCTCCATGCTAACGGTAAAGTGAGCCTAAAAGACCTCATGATTCCAACATCTTCCTTCAGTCCATTTTCCAACCCAAGGACTAGGCACAAGCATTCAATTTTTATTGCCGTTCTGAATGGTCACCTTCCAGTGCTGTTCTTTACTGTCACATTAATGAAGTCAGTAACCTGGGTCAGTAATCTACTTTCCAAATATTTTGATATGGTGAGTATTTAGGCAAAGCAGCTTGTTGCGACAAATGCAGGACTGGGTCAGAAACCAGAACAATCCTTGACTAATTCTCACTCACTTAACATTTGAACTGTGCTGATTTCCTAGGTGTACCTCACTCAGTTATTGAGGTGGCCAGTCAGATGAGGCCATGGGCTGTACATCTCTTTCACTCCCTTTCCAGAATGCACCCCTTTTCCTCATCCCATTTTTCCCCCTTCCTTTTCCCCCTGCCTCTATCCTTCTTAACCTCCCCTCTCCCCCCTGAATCTTCAGGCATCGCTCTATTAACCTCTTCCTCATGGGCTATCAGAAACTTTGGATAGTAGCAGAGGAGTACTCCTTTGAGGAGAAGCTAGTGCAGGACCTGGCAGTAAGTACTGGGCGAGCCTTGGTGCTGCCTTGTGTGCCGTGTGTGCCCGCTGGCGCCCTTTCTGTCACTGTTTGCCTCGCGGCCAGCACCTTGCCCGCCGAAATGCGGCAGCGCGTCCCTGCTCGCCTCACGTCTTCGTCCCGGCCCGTGTTTGGCTCAGCTGGTTGTGTGCGCAGCCGACAGGCCCTGCATGAGTTTGGGCTGAGCCTGAGGCCGCGTAGAGCAGTGTATCTCAGCGTAGCAGTGGTAAGAGGGGCAGGTCTGCCCTGTGACACTCTGCCTCTCTGTTTGGGTGTCGTCTTTCCTTTCGTAAGTCTCGTACTGTAAGTTGTGACAGTCGGTGGCATGTTCACCTCATCTAGAAAATCATGTCTCTGTGTAGGTGCAGGCGGTACAGTTGCTATAAATGTCACACAACTGTTGAAGTAATACTCCAGCATTTTTCATTCTCCATCAACTGTAGCTGTCACGTACCGGTGAATTCCACTGGCAAGAATTTTCAACCTGTTTGATTGTACTGAAAAAAGGACGGAAAATACCTCCCAACTTCCCCAAAAATGCAAAACTGACGGGAGTTTAATATTCAGAGTTGACTTAATTTTGTTCAATAATTGAACCTACTCAACAGTTCTACTTGAGTTGTAAGAACTTGAATGCTAAGCATTGCAGATGAGTGCTTGGTCAGCTTATTCTTCCAAAACATAAAAACTTTTTTGTTTAGTTTGAGTTAGTTTTTTTGTTGTTGTTGTTTTCATTTGTTTTCATGTTTAAATAATCTCAAGATTTTATGATTCATTGTAATACATCAGACAACCTACAGTAGAAAAAAAAAAGTTCTTCAGTTTTTCAGTTAGAATTTTATTTCCTGAGCTTTTCCCCTCTTAACAGCAAGTGCTTGTGTTTACGTGTAGTGGTCTAGGTGCTTTGAAAGACCCTGTCTCTTCTACTCTTCTAAAAAAAAAAAAAATGTAAATCTGGCAAGCTTGGCTTCATGAACTACACACACATGATTTGCATCAATTGAACAGGGCACCAAGAAAGCTGACTTCAGCACGTACATAATCTGACTGTTAAGACGTATCATTTCCCCTGCTTAATTATCAATATAATACTTTTGGACTTCAGAGTCGCCAGCTCTGAATGTGGCTCAAATCAACAGAATTTGTTTTTTCCAAAGTAGGAATTTATGGTTATTTATTTCTAAAATAATCAACGTGGCTCAAAATAAACACATCAGTTTCATCGTTTTCTGCCTTAACTTTAACGTATGCAGAACGTTATTATTTCAGTGTTCAAAAGTTGGAGAAAACTAAATATCGTCAGCTTTATTAAGAAAGTTTCTCATCTCTGTTTGATTCTAAGACTTTATTTAGTTTTGCTCATATATAGCTGTTCACCACTACACTTCAATAAGTGCCCCAGAGTTCAGATATTTTTTTTTTTTCTTTTCTATCTATTTGTTCTTTTATCAGTACAGTGGTCAACATTAATGTCAGTGGGAATCACACATACTACAGATGCAGTGGATAGAAATTTGGTGGAAAAAGCTGGAGTATTCCTTTAAACTTGTGATTCTGATTCGTAAACTAACTACTCTAGATGTAGGGCACGTTGAGTAAAACAGGCATAATAATAGTATATATATATATATATATATATATGAAGCAGTACGGAAGCTCAAGCATTACCCAAGCAGCTAAATAACCGTCTTTGTGAGTACAGTCTAATATTTAAAACGTGCATCAGAAAAATGGTTTAATTTTATGAAAAGACTCCGGATTGATTTTCCGTTATCACTGCGCTTCACTGAACACGCACTGCACTGCCATTTTCATTAATGTACTGTACAAGCACATAATGATGCATGTCTCTCATGAGCTGGTCATTGATACCTTAATGGTATCATCCTCTGGACTCCGAGCATCACATCAGGCAATGGCCATGCTCTTTTCTGGCATGTCACCTAAAACAAGTGCTTCTCAACTCTGGCCTTAGGGCAACACAGAACTAGATTTCGACCCTATTTTTGCATGGATTTAAATTTGTTTTAATACAATCTTGATATCCAAGACAAATGAAATGACCAAGTCTAAAACTGGCCTTGTAGTTCAGCACATAATTGATCATATAATTATCACATTTGGAATTGAATCAGACGTGTGTATGCTGTACTGTAAGTGCATCTTACCATTCCGTAGGCCCAGGGATGAGAGACACTGTCTTAAATAACATTTCATTGTGCCATCATGTCAAAGTGGAAATAAAACTGCATGTGACTTGTGTGTGGAGCTTTTCTCACTTGAAGAGTGACAGAGAGCATGAGTATAGTGAGTGTAGTGACAGTAGAAAGCAGGTACCTTGTTTCAGATGATTGATTGAAAAGAATCCAATGAATTGCTCACAAGGCCTGAATTTTAAGAAGAAAAAAAAAAAGATGTACGAGTCTTGTTTAAGGAAGCTAGTGTGCAGAAATATGCTAGAATGTGCTCTTTGTCTTTGTGTGTTTGTATTCAAACCTTAAGCCTATGGATTTGCTCCATGACAGTATAGCGAGAGAGTCCATGGATTCTTACAATGTCTGAGTGAGAGCCTTTTGTAAGAGAGAAATGAAAGAGTCTTAAGTGTTGTTGTTAATGTAGGATGAGTGTGTGCATGTGTGAAATGTGGGTTGAAGGTGTGCGTGACTTGTGTGGCTCTGCCTGCAGAAAACCCCCATGGCTGTGGAAAAGGAAGAGGAGGAAGCAGAGGCTGAGGTTCAGCCCGACCCTCTTAACCAGCTCATCCTTCACTTCAGTCATAATGCCCTGACTGAGAGAAGGTCCCATACGTTCCTCCACATGAATACACAGGAAAATTTTATATCCTATTTAAAAACGAATGGTTAGATTAAAGAAGTGACATTTATGTCCTTTTTTTTTTTTTTTTGGTCGTCACTGTTGTCTAGTGTCCTGGAAGTAGATCCCTTGTATATTGCATACGCAGAAATGATGGCAAAGGTATTTGTGCCGTTCTGTTGTTAAATCAATTACTAAATATACACTGAAGGATTTAATTGAACAGTACACGAGTGAGGACTAAACGGAGCAGTGATGAAGTGGAATTGCTCCTTTACAGAGTTGTGCTGAAGATGAAGAAGAAAAAGAGGAGGAAGGAAAAGAAAAGACATTTGAGGTACACAAATTCCTTTATTTAGGCGAAGAACACCAAAAGACAGTAATGTAATGTTTCACTGTCAAAGAAATAATGCATGGATGGCGCATGGTTGAAATCCTATTACTCTGCTGTCTAGAGTGATTAAAGTGTTAGGTTTTGCAACATACTTCACAGTGCTTGAATCTAACACCTGTCCACTTGTCAACTGTGGTTAAAATTTGACTGTCCCAAAAAAAAAAAGCGAAGGTTTTATCAAGGCTTATGAGAGTTTTGGAATCAATAAAGTAAAAAAATATATATAATGAATCATTGCAGGCTGTTCTTAATTTTATAAATAAACAGTAGCTCATTTATGGTTAAACGTCTGGTTTTGCAGGAATGATAATGGCTACATAACCATGTATACATATAGTGCATGCCAATGATTTGTTTCTTCCAACAGCACAGAACATATGAATAATTAGCAGATGATCAGATTCATTTGTATTACATAAATGTAAGACAAAATGCTGACTGGTTACAAAGCTGATCTGTGCATGGACATTTGCAACCGCAGGAGAAGGAGATGGAGAAGCAGAAAATTCTTTATCAGCAGGCCAGGCTGCATGCCCGAGGCGCGGCTGAGATGGTGCTCCAGATGATCAGTGCCAGCAAAGGTGAACACATCTGCTGCCTTCGCATTCTCTCTCAAACTAGTCTTTATCTTATCTTCCTATATTCATATTAATGCTCAACTATTTTGCTGGTGTCTTGCATATAAATAGTGCAGGCTTGCTGTTTTTGTTTCAGGACGCCTTGGAAGTATGGTGACCTTTACTCTGAAGCTTGGTATCTCTATTCTCAATGGAGGCAACGTAGTTGTTCAGCAGGTAATCCATGCAATTTGTATTTAGAGGGATTCTAAAGTAAATAGTGTTGAGCAATTATTTTCACTTTTTATCACTTGTGTCTTTAGAAAATGTTAGACTACCTGAAAGAAAAAAGAGATGCTGGATTTTTCAAAAGTTTATCTGGACTAATGCAGTCATGCAGGTATGTAAGGTTTACGAACCTGCTTTCCCCAACTTCATAACTGATTCACATTGTTTTTGTGGTACATTGCTATGGTACATTTTATTCTACAGTGTTCTGGATCTGAATGCATTTGAGAGACAAAAGAAGGCAGAGAGCCTTGGAATGGTGACTGAAGAAGGTTCAAGTAAGTCAAAGCCAATTTGCCCACTTGATTATCGATCTTTTGGGATGTACAGTCACACCGCTTATGCCTATTTACTTAGTCATTAGTGCTGTGCTACGAATATGTTGTCCAATCTCAACATATTTGGGTGTTTCTGTATAGAGTGTCAGATTTACTGAATAATACGTAATAACAAGAAGGACCTACTTTTCTGGGGCAGGACAACATTAATAATGAAAAAGTCTAGAGCGATTTTTATTTGAGACACTACCACACTTGATTTATCTTATAGGCTACAAGTTAATTAATTCAAGAGTATCCCAGTCACAGGCAGTTGAGACTTGCACAAACTAATTATGAACACCAAATTCAATGAGAGAACAGAAAGATGTAGTCTGGGCTTAAAGCCAGTGTCCCCAGCACAGACAAACAGCCTTACAAAAAGTCAAACAATACCTGCTGTCATAACACTGCGACCACGTTATTTCATTTCCTTTATTTGTAAAGAAGCTTGGCAAGTCAGATTTTTATAAGAAATTAATACAATTATACACTATGTATATGGACAAATGTTTGTGGACACCTGACCATCACGCCGATATGTGGTTCTTCCTCAAACTGTTGCCACAAAGTCGGAAGCACACAGTTGTCTATGATGACGTTGTATTCTGTAGCATTACAATTTTCCTTCTGCTGGAACTAATACGCAACCATCATGTTCGCTGTGTGCAAAAATGCAGCTGTGCACAAAGCAAGCTCCATGAAGACATGGTTTTGCCAAGGTTGGAGTGGAAGAACTCACGTGCTCGGTGCACAGTCCTGACCTCAACCCCACTGAACACCTAGTTATGTAGCTAGATAGATGACGGTGTCACTTAATCTTATAACATCCTTTTTAATTTGGTGAAACTACTGAAAAGAGATGGCAAAGTGCATTTTTATAACCTTCACATTAAATAAAACTTT
>JAOVYU010000011.1:18637808-18648741 GCA_025674565.1 Synodontis membranacea | reverse complement strand
AGTATATACTGTGTGTGTATGTATGTATGTATGTATATATATATATATATATTAATTAGGTGCACTAGTACATGCCATTAATGAAAGGAAAGAATTTTTGTAATATTTCTTTAGATATTGATCCACCTTCACTGTGACATTTTTAAAATATTGTACGTGTACATACACTGTGTAATACTTGTGAAAGAGACATTGCTAACCCCAGCTTTTAGAAAACTCCTTTAGCTGTGCGTATTAATCTCCCAGCAGTTCTTTCTCTTCTCAGCTCTTTGGATGCAGTTGCAAGCCTGCAGTCTAAAGTTCCTTATTTTGGGGCTGTGAGGTTAAAGTGAAGCAGTTGATCATGCTTGCTTGACACTCATGTTGCAAGCTGTTCACATTCGACATTGTTCAGTAACTATTTCCATTGGGTTTTTTTTCTCTTTCAAGGTTCCAAAGTGCTACAAAATGATGAATTTACAAAGGATTTATTTAGGTTTTTGCAACTTTTATGTGAAGGCCACAATGATGGTAAGACTCTTGTAATTTATTAATTCTGAGACTCATTACAGTGGTGTGTCCTGTGTCACTTTTTTGTTAATAAAATGATTGTTTTTCAGCTTTCTGTTTGAGTAAATTATGACACCAGTTATATCTTATAAGTAATGGTACAATGTTTGAATTTGCTTGGCTGCATCTTAATAAGAAAGCTCTTCATCAGAATGCCTCATTGATGTTTTAAAAACAGATTTCCAAAACTTCCTGCGAACTCAAACAGGAAATACAACCACAGTCAACATCATTATCAGCACAGTGGACTACCTCCTACGTTTGCAGGTAACAGGCACATATGGATAGAGAGATCTAAACACAATAGCATCTTAACACTACACTGACGTAATACAAAATGTCTTGGTTTCCAGGAATCCATAAGTGATTTCTACTGGTATTACTCTGGAAAAGATGTCATTGATGAGCATGGACAGTTGAACTTCTCCAAAGCATTGGCTGTAGCCAAGCAGATCTTCAATTCACTCACTGAGTACATTCAGGTATTCACCAGTCAACTGCAAGGATGCTTTGCAAAGACCGAAGAGTGTGTTATGAAAATTGCTCAATATTGTTAAAAAATCTTGGCATGCTTCAAATAAATAATGGCGTAGTTTCTGTGGAAAGCAGCTCTTCAGCTGGTGAAGTGTAACATGCTTAACTTTGTGGGTGGTAATTGTTCCTTTTCAGGGTCCTTGTATTGGGAACCAACAGAGTCTGGCTCACAGCAGGCTGTGGGATGCTGTGGTTGGATTTCTGCATGTCTTCGCCAACATGCAAATGAAACTATCACAGGTAATCATATATACACACATATATATACACACACACACACACACACACACACTGTGTAGAGTGGTCCAATCAAATTTTGACACTTGCAGTAGCTAACTTACGTACTTATAATTAGTTGTTTTGACTTTGTACAGGACTCTAGCCAGATTGAGCTGTTAAAAGAATTAATGGATTTGCAGAAGGATATGGTGGTCATGATGCTATCGCTTCTTGAGGGTAGGCACTCTTTGTTTCTCTTTACGAAACATGTCACAAAAAACTTTTGTGAAAACAAAGGCATACAATGATTACTGAAATTCTTGTTCGCAGGTAATGTGGTAAATGGCACAATTGGGAAGCAGATGGTCGACACATTAGTGGAGTCTTCAAGTAACGTTGAAATGATCCTCAAATTCTTCGACATGTTCCTAAAGCTGAAGGATCTTACTACCTCTGATAACTTTAAAGAGTATGACCCTGAAGGGAAAGGAATTATTTCTAAGAAGGAGTTCCAGAAGTCAATGGAGAGCCAAAAGCAGTACACACAATCTGAGATTGAGTTTCTTCTTTCATGTGCCGAGGCTGATGAAAACGATATGTTTAACTACATGGAATTTGTAGAACGCTTCCATGAGCCAGCAAAGGATATTGGCTTCAACGTGGCTGTACTGCTCACCAATCTGTCCGAGCACATGCCTCATGATTCACGCCTCACCACCTTCCTGGACCTGGCTGAGAGCGTTCTCAGTTACTTTGAGCCCTACCTGGGCCGTATCGAGATCATGGGAGGTGCCAAGCGGATTGAGCGTGTCTACTTTGAGATCAGTGAATCTAGCAGAGAGCAGTGGGAGAAGCCTCAGGTGAAAGAGTCCAAGCGACAGTTTATCTTTGACATGGTCAATGAGGGCAGTGAAAGTGAGAAGATGGAGCTGTTTGTAAACTTCTGTGAAGATACAATTTTTGAGATGCAGCTGGCTTCACAGATATCTGAGCCAGGGGCTGTGGAACGCCCCGAAGAGGAAGAGGAACAGCACAGTCTTTTGGAGGATCTTTCCCAAGAAGAAGATCAATCCCTTGAGTCTGCTTCGGCTTTCACTGTTGCCTGCACTTCTATGAAGAAAAAAGTATCCCAATTCCGTCAAATGCTGACCCTCAAGAGCATGTGTAAACAGTTCAAGAAGTTTAAGAAACTGACCATTAAGGAAATGATCACAGGGTTCTTTTCATTCTTCTGGATGCTTTTCACTGGCTTCTTTAAAGGCATTTTTAGCCTGATTTTTGGATTCTTTCATATAATCTGGTCCTCAATGTTTGGAGGCGGCCTTGTTGAAGGGGCTAAGAACATGAAGGTAACGGACATCTTGGGCAACATGCCAGATCCCACTCAGTTTGGAATTCATGGTGACGTCATGGAGCCCGAGAAAGCAGAGAATGGTGATATAGTGGTGTCTACAGAAATGGTACAGATGGCTGGGACAGTGGACAAACTGGAAGCAGATGCCATCGTAGATCTCATAAGTCCACCAGCTAAGAGAGAGGGAAAGCACGGACATGAGCCTGGACTCGGGGACGTCTCTGAGATTATGACAGAAGCTAGCCCTCAAGTTGAAAAGAAGAAACGCCAGGTGTGCATTTCCTCAAAAGATGTATAAAATACATGTTACAGTTCAGTAATTTTCACATTCTGTTTAAAAAGAATGTGTCTGAACATTACAGTGTGGCTGGTAATCCAAGAGAGCATAATTAGGGCTGCTGTTGGGGTGCAAAGGGCATTACATTCATATGTCAGCTATAGTAGCCATTCATGGGCATAAGTGAGTTTGTGTATAGATTAATTTATTCATTTTCAGTAACTGCTTTATCTTGGTCAGTGATGTGGTGGTTCTGGATCACATTACAACATTCAGTCACAACTGTGGGTCAGTTTAAGTTATTAAAAGTATTGTTTTGTGCATTATACAGAAAGCTGCAGCAGAGGAATCTGAACCTGAGAAAGCTGAGTAAGTTTTAAAAACATACTGCGTACTGTGATTTTCCATGTAAATGTTAAACATTACAAGTATGATTTTTTTTCGTGAGGTTCTATAAACAAAGTTAAACTAACTTTAAATACAAATGGATTTTTGAATAAACAGCACAGAGAATCGTGAAAAAGAAGATAAGGCCAAAGAGGAAAAGCCTGAAGAACCAGTAGTAGAGGAGATGCCAGCTCCAAGAAAACGCCATGGCCCACCAAAGGATGAACCTCCTGCATTAATGGCCACCTTCTTTGCTGGCCTTGAAGTCTACAAGACCAAGATGCTAGTAAGTGATAAAAATAAGACATTTAAAAGAATTAAAAAATGAATTGGATCTAAACTTGTATGAAAACTTAACAAATACTAAACCATTCAGTTTTCATTAATGTTTATTTGACTTTTACTTCCCAGAACTATTTGGCTCGTAATTTCTACAACCTTCGGATGCTGGCGTTGTTCGTGGCATTCGCAATCAACTTCATCCTGCTCTTCTACAAGGTTTTTCATATTGTTTTTGATTGATATTCTAGTATTCGATAAATGATCAGTATTTATGTAGTTATGAAAATTGTATCACAAAAACATTAAACATTAAAAACATCGTGGAATTTGGAATGGTGTTTTATTGTAGGTGACTGGTGAAGCTGAGGATGAGGAAGAGGAGTCCTGGGGTGGCAGTGATGATGATGATGACGACGAAGACCGCGATATGGAATTCTATGTCCTTCAGGAAAGCACTGGCTATATGGCTCCCACTCTGACTTTCTTGGCTGTATTTCACACAATTATTTCTCTCCTTTGTGTATTTGGATATTATTGCCTCAAGGTAAGTCATTTCTTTCCTCATAATACCATCTGATGAGATAATCTTATCAAATACTAAAAATGTAATGTCAGAATATTTTGTTGGTGTAGGTCCCTTTGGTGGTGTTTAAGCGAGAGAAGGAGATCGCAAGGAAGCTTGAGTTTGATGGCTTGTACATCACTGAGCAGCCCTCTGATGATGACATCAAGGGTCAATGGGATCGTTTAGTTATTGCCACTCCGTAGGGAAAATTTAAAAACACTTTCAAATAAAAAATAAAAAAAAATGGCAGATATTTGTGACGTTTACATTTTTCCTTAGAAATCAATCTGTTTTCTTTCAGGTCTTTCCCCAATAATTACTGGGACAAATTTGTCAAGAGAAAGGTAATATTAAGATGAGGTAGATATATCTCTGCTGGCATGATGAGTTTGTATGTCCTCTGACTCCTGCTTTAACTCGGATCCCCAGGTCATCAATAAATATGGAGATATGTATGGGGCTGAGCGTATTGCTGAACTCCTCGGCCTGGATAAGAGCGCACTTGACTTTGATCCCACAGAGGAGGCTGTGGTGAAAGAGGCTTCTCTGTTGTCCTGGTGAGCTTGAATCAAATACATAGAGTAAAATGAACTGAAGAGGGTTTACACAGCTTTTTGGGACACTGTTCTCCATTTCCCTTGCAGGTTGAGCTCTATTGACACCAAGTACCACATCTGGAAAATGGGAGTTGTTCTAACTGACAATGTACGTAAGACACCACTACAGCCTTGTGACATAATATGCTTCACATATTACTAAGTCTTGTACACAGACCTGCTCCTTTAATTAGAATACCTATACACTTGCTCATTAATTCAATTACCCAGTCAGCCAATCATGTGGCATCACAGATACAGGTCAAGAGCTTCAGTTATTGTTCACATCAAACAGCAGAATTAAGCAAACTCTGCGAACTCAGTGACTGACCATGTCTTGGTTGTTGGTGCCAGATGGGCTGATTTGAATATTTCAATAGCAAATTGATCTCCTGGGATCAATCTCCTTCACAACGGTCTATGTTGGATGGTGCAAATGACATCCAGTGAGTGGTGGTGCTGATGAAGGCTGCAACTGCTCTGCAACTGCTTGTGAAAAGAAAAGCATCTCACAAGAGGTCATTGAGATGGATGGGCTAGAAGAGCAGAAGACGACATCTGGTTCCACTCTTGACAGCTGAGAACAGGAATTTGGGTTCCATCATGGGTACAGACTCACCCAAACTTGGACAGCTAAAGTCTGGGGAGAAAGACATCTGAAAGCATCTGAAATACTCAAACCAGCCTGTCTGGCAACAAAACCATGGCAAGTCTCTGAGATCACATTTTTCCCCATATTCTGAAGCTCTTGATTTTTATCTACAGATTTTACATATTGCTCTGCTGCAACAAGAATGGTTGATTGGTAAATTGCAGGAATGTGAGGCGTACACTTTTCTAACAGAGTAATCAATCAGTGTAAATTCATCAGAAACCTTTGTTTCTCTTAATGTAGTCTTTCCTCTACCTGATCTGGTACACCACCATGTCTATTCTGGGCCATTACAACAACTTCTTCTTTGCTGCTCACTTGCTGGATATTGCCATGGGCTTTAAGACCTTGAGAACTATCCTGTCCTCTGTAACTCACAATGGCAAACAGGCAAGTCTCTACCACCAGGTGGTGCAAGTGCTTCAGCCTTGAAATGCCAAGCGTAAATGTGTATTAACCTGAAATGAATATCCCTCTGCCCCTTATTTAAACAGTTGGTGTTGACTGTGGGCCTGCTTGCAGTTGTGGTTTACCTGTACACTGTTGTGGCGTTCAACTTCTTCCGCAAGTTCTACAACAAGAGTGAAGATGAGGACGAGCCTGACATGAAGTGTGATGATATGATGACTGTGAGTTAAGGCTCAGTTGCACCTGGTAGCAAACAATTATTAAGCAAACAGTAATTGGGTATAAATCCATTTCCGTAGAGAAAATAAAATATGAAATTCAGTGTTTGTAATGTGTCACTGATTTACAAAGCATTGGCTAATTAGCTAAATAAATAAATCCCCCCTTCCTCCTCAGTGCTACCTTTTCCACATGTATGTTGGTGTGAGAGCTGGTGGAGGCATCGGTGATGAGATTGAGGACCCAGCTGGTGACCCTTATGAGCTTTACCGCATCCTCTTTGACATTACTTTCTTCTTTTTTGTCATCGTCATCCTATTGGCCATTATTCAGGGTAAGGGCAAGTGAACAACTCCCTGATGTTATGTTAAGTCTGTTAATAGCACAGTTAGATGATACATGCTATTGTCTCATTTCTGTACATCATGGAACTCACAATGGAGAATCCACAATGGTGAACCACTGATGCATTTTATTTTGTGCCTTTACTGATATAACACAGATGACATGTCTCTACATATGATGCTTCACATAACCTGCAAACATTACCTTTCCAGAGATTAAGAATGTTGCTGTTGGATCTGTCCCTTGTAAAAAATATGAAAAGATGAATTTTTGTCCATATCTGAGAAATTACTGAACCCACCCATTTGGATTTTTGCTTTACCAGTTTATAATTAGGATTTATTTGAATAGAATGGCAAAAATCTCAGTCCATTGCTTGGTGCTGTTGAAATTATAGCTCTTTGCTTTGGAAGTGGACATCATGTTATTGCTATCTGCTCTGAATTTCAAACTAGGTTTGATCATTGATGCTTTTGGTGAGTTGAGAGATCAGCAGGAGCAAGTGAAGGAGGACATGGAGGTGAGCGCTGTTTTTTTTTTTTTTTTTTTTTTAATTACCAGTTATACAAACAAAGTTTGTATTAATGTGCTCATTCTAATACATATTTTTTTTCTACAGTGTAACAGCTTACACAGGGACTGATTATACACGGAGTGTAATTATTGACTATGGTGAAGCTTTCTGTGAAACGGTTTTAGTAGTTTTGGAAGTAATCTCAGTGCCAACACTTTTTAACTGTCAGAGATAACACTAATAACTAAGTGTTTGGACAGTCTTTAGGATGGGACACTTTATGCTTTCTGGTTCTTTAGTAACATGACAAGCTTTGTTTTTGGTCTTGTTAAGATGGCAATCGTGTTAAGTAATTGTGATTCTTAAATAAATAAAAATGGCTAGCTTTGATAAATTGCTGATAAATTGAAAGAAGAATACAACGCTTTTTAGGATGTGCCATTATTGAAAAATAATCAACCTTGGGGTTGTCTTGAGAAGCTGCTTCTACAGCCACCCAATCATTGATCATTTTCCTAGAACAACATGCCCTGTCATGTTTCACTCCTTACCTAACTGATCTGAAGACTAATTCAGTTTTACATTTTCTCCCTCCTAAAATAGACGAAATGTTTTATCTGTGGAATTGGAAATGACTATTTTGACACCACACCGCATGGCTTTGAGACCCATACGCTACAAGAGCACAACCTGGCCAACTATCTGTGAGTGTACACCATCCATTACGCCTACAGATGGACTATAAGTCCCTCTCTGAAAATGTGCTGTTTTCAGGAACAGGAAGCAACTGTAAAATGGATATTCTCCACTTCGCTAAGCCTAACTCACCATGACTTTTTCATTTCTTGTGTCTCCTGTGACAGATTCTTCCTGATGTATCTCATTAATAAAGATGAGACTGAACACACGGGTCAGGTGCGTCCACAGAATGAACCTCTTCTCTCTTGAATCAATCAAAAATGACAATAAAGGTTGTCCTGCCATTGTGCTGTTCTCATTTATCCACAGGAGTCCTATGTATGGAAGATGTATCAGGAACGGTGCTGGGACTTCTTCCCTGCAGGAGACTGCTTCCGCAAACAATACGAGGACCAGTTGGGCTAGAGGGAACGTAACTGCCCTTTACCCACATGCGAATGACGCTAGAAACTCCAACCTGAACAAGAAGCTCAAACTAGCGTATAACATTCTGCTGACGATTATTTGCATTGAAAAGCAAGGCTACTGGATACGAAACTGATCACCTGGTTAGGACAAAGACATTGAGCCACAAATGTGAAACGTAAACCACACACAAACATAAATACGGTGCCAAATCCAACCCTGTCAAAACAGGATGTTTAACCTTTTAAAAGATCTTGTTGGTTCTTTTGACACTTTATTGCCTTTTATCTGCTGGTATTAAATGTACTGCACAGTGAGTTGTGAGAGCACACACTTGGACACAATACAAAACAAAAAAAAGAAAAGAAAAACAACATATCAAATTCAGCTAGCAATGAATGATCTAGTCAGGACCAGCTGGCCCACTGTATTTCACACAATGCTAACAGGAACCTACCAACTACCTATCATTAATAACTGAAATATTTTTGAGTGAAGTATTCCTTAGACACACTGAGTGAATGAACAAAATATGCACAACATCCTTTTCTTGTTACTCAGCTGCAGAATGAACATTTATGACGTCGAATGTGCAACGCCTTATAAAACAGTAAAGCAACAGGTGGCATGCAGGATGTCAACGGCAGAACACAGATCCATTACATTAGTTCATCTACAGTCAAAGTGCCTTATGAAAAAGCCTATGCAAAACGTTTTGTCCCTCCTTATATGTGTAGCAAGCCTGTATTTTAGGTGAACTTCCCTAGATTAGTTTTTGTGGCTTTAGTTAAAGGTGTTCTAAGTAAAATACACAACTGCTGTTATGTTTTGTTTGATTTCTTTTTAATAGCCAGAGCTTACAAGCGTACTATCACTGCTAGGAAAGGAAATCAATACGAAAACCCAAAGCTGAAAACGTTAAAGTAATACGCTATTTAACATAAACAAGGTAAAATTGTAAAGCATTACTGTTTGGCCATTTGTATGTATGTAAAAGCTTTGGTGAATTGTGTTTGATTTGGAAGAAGAGGACAAAAAAAAAAACCACAATAAAGTGATCAATGCAATAAATCCTACCTGTCATTTTCTGCACAGATACAGACCTCTTAATCCAGACTGCACCGATTCACACCCCAGATTAGTAACGGTCTCTTACTGACGGCATCTGACTTTATCAGTAAACATTCATGGCAGGTTAGTCGTTCATTCTAAGATTTCGATGTTGATGGAAGCTCAGAGACTGTTGCATTGTTCTTGTCCAGAGTTGCTCTTCAACACACTCAGAGGTGTGCCCATTTGTTTAGGAGATCATGCTGTCTAGCCAATCTTCAAGATCTTCCTCGGTCATCGCCTGCTTTACTGGCTCTGATTTTTGCTGCAACTCTTCAGGCATCTCCTGGGTCCTGTCAGTCTTCTCTTCTGATTTTGCCTGTTCCACCCCAACCACCTGCTCTTCCATCTCCTCTAATAGTGATGCAGCTGAAACAAGACAAACTCACAATAAATAAGGAATAATACACTTTGGTGTTCATTGTTTTGGAAACGCATGAAGGACATGGTGATGTGAGCCTCTACCACCCTGAAATGGATTATTTTCCAATAACAGCATGTTCCAAAATTGTTATTCCTTTTATACCACAGTAAATTTGGCAACAATTACAATTTTTTTTTTTTTTTTTTAATAAACCTGTTTTTTGTTTGTTACATTTCCAGGTAGCGGTACTAAGGTGTGCTGAAATTCAGTACAACAGCACAATTAGTATAAACACATTTTCATGCACCAGCGTGAGTACTCACCTTTCTCTGAGGCGGCAGACACTTCCTTTACAGTATTTGAGGTCTTTGATTCGGCTAAAGAAAGGTCAGTGACAGGTTTCTGTAGTCCAAGGAGAAGATCCAGCTCCTCATCAGCGTCGTCCGCAGGGCTGATCACTACAGCGGAGGCGTGGGAGCACGCGCTGGTGCCCGGAACAGGCTTCACAGGTCGCGATCTAGCGGAGTCCGGCTCTTGACCTGTGTTAGCAGTTGGCTTAAATCCACTGAGTACTGGATCCACTTTGTTCAGTACCCCAACTGAAGGGAGTTCTACTGGAGTCGACTCCTGACACGACAAAAGCAGGTCAAAATGAGACACTGAGTAACACTTACTTTATTCTACCAAATATTTTTTGTCTTTTTAATTTTTTTTTTTTTTTTTTTTTTTTTAAACCTGAACAAGACTGGGCTCCAGGTCAAGCCTCTGGTGCAGTGGCAGCTCCTGAAGAGATTGAGCTAAAACTTCCAGGTCCACAAAGAGAGCAGGCACCTGCAATCACAATCCAACATCAGTCTGTCAGTTTGAATAAAAACAATTAAAACAGAGACGTTTAGGTTTGCACAATTAGTCACTGGGGCAGCCTGAGATACGAAGAAGAAGAAGTTGTTATAGTGCAAGAAATTCATCCGAATCTGACAATTATAGTGAATGAATGTTGAAAAGCAATGCGACAATAAGGTGCAATTTCTGGTGATTCTTGAATGAAATGTAGTAAATGTGAGCCACAGTTGCTCTAAAAAAAAAAATTTGAACTTCTCATTAGTGATGTGTATCAGGATTATGATCCTATGAGAGCCAACAATATTCATTTTTAACTCTTGGTCAGATGTAACTCATGGGACAATAAATGGCCACCAGGTTGTGCTGGATGAAGTGTGGTACTGTACGAAGCAATAAAGGCAATTATCCTACAAACACTATTCACTCATCCTATAAATGCTTTGTCCTGGTCAGAGTTACTGCAGTTTAAAAGATGTTATTCTTTCATATTTGGGAAAAAGAAGTGACTAAGTTCTTTAGAAAACAAATGAAAAAAAGTGCAGAAGCAGGTGGGATTGGTCTTGAGTTGTGCAGGATTGTAAATTAAAAAGTACTATCAAGTTCTCACTTAT
>JAOVYU010000011.1:18540450-18554172 GCA_025674565.1 Synodontis membranacea | reverse complement strand
TAACATTACAGTACATTGATAATAATTATAACAACAACAAAACAATGACAGCAGTACTACTACTACTTATTATTATTATTATTATTATTATTATTATTATTATTATTATAATTTACTGGAAGTATTAAAGCAGGGGGGTGGATACAGACAGCATTATACGTTAAATATGGGATAGAATTTGAGCTAATTATACACGAAGTTTGCAACTTATATTGCAGTGATGTATGACTATCCACCGAGTGTATTCTCTCTTACAAAGAGACAAACCTATAAAGGTATGTCCTATAAAGGTACAGACAGAAACTGCCCGAGGGGCCAAAGAGCAGTTGTTATTAAGTGCAAAAATGCATGCGAGACAAATATTGGCTCTTCAACAAATGACTAACTGATGTAATTACATGACACAGCTATAAATAAGCAAGTGTTGTCACGGTCTGTGCATTTAAAAATTCCAGCCAGAACTTTTTGTGGGGGCAAAAAACAATCAAACCCATATGAAAGGAAAACAATTTTAAACAATTTGGTAATGGAATATTGAATTTTGCTCAAAGCAATTGTGCTGAATAGCTAGACCACTCTGCTGGTGTCAATGGTTAACCATATTACAGAAGCCAAATGACAAAAAAACTTTTCCAAAAGTGTAAATGAAATGCCCAGAATGCCTTTTTCTATCAGTACTTAGTCCAAGCCATATTTGTTATAGTGAGAGACAGAAAGTTCACTGGATAACCAGCATCCTGACAAGAGAAAGAAGGAGAAAGAGAATGTGAATTTTAACTAGTACAAACAAAAATGCTGAAAAGTTTCTTGTGTCTTTAACTGTATTTAGCATAGCTCAACATTTAGCTCCTGTACTGAAGTCACAACCATCATCAAGGTCTCACAGCCTTATACGTCACATCGTGAAAGGGAATGCTGAATTAATTGCATAACAAGCCTGGCGCAGACAAAGCAGGAGGCATGAGAGTTTTCATTCCTGTCCTTTAGGACACTACAGCCGTGCACTACCACAGAATGCTTGGAATGTCCAGAGTCTCTATTTCCATGGGGTCATAACAGGAACAATGTGAGGTCTGTTTGACTGAGGGCAGACAAAGTAGCCGTTGTTCCTTTTCCCAGTGATCCCTTAAACTCTTTCCATCTCGAAAATCCAAAACCCAGCAATGTATGGAACAAACTGTTTTCTTTTGAAGCAATGGCTTGTGTAAACAGCAGTTCCTCACCCTTTTACTTTTAGCTGGTAACAAGACAACACCAGTATTTATACTGTGGCTCAGTGTAGTCATTCTCAGCAGGTACACACCGGTTCTTCTTCATCTGATGGATGACATGCGAATCCCATGCATGAACTATATGAACATGTGTTTTATTTTAAGAATTAAGGAACAAAT
Source organism: Synodontis membranacea (assembly GCA_025674565.1). Classification (NCBI taxonomy): domain Eukaryota; kingdom Metazoa; phylum Chordata; class Actinopteri; order Siluriformes; family Mochokidae; genus Synodontis; species Synodontis membranacea. The sequence continues at coordinate 18,552,781 of JAOVYU010000011.1, read as the reverse complement.
TTTATGAATCATAAAGGAAACACAGCAGAACTGAGACTTCCACAAGCCTCATCACAGCAAAAAAAGGTCATTAGATGGATGAGCATGCATCTCAATATACAATCTCTCCACCAGTTAAGACAAACTTAAGTTTATGATGCTTCACTAGACTGGGCCTAGTAATAGAATCTATTTCCAAATGCAATAGTAATGTAATACAATAGTGTAAACATTTAAACGTTCATGATTCAAATACAACGTGTAAGCACTTAGTGATAAATGGAGAAACTCTAATCTTTGTGTCTCTTCCCAGGGAGATGGCCAAGACCAATCACTTTTAGGCCGACGAGCTGAAAGCAATTCAGAAGCAATTTCAAACATGATGCATAACTGAATATCCCAAGCTGAATCTTCAAGCTAGCATGAGTAGAATGGTGTTATATAAACTTTATAGTAGGTTCTGATTCTTCGAAAACAGCATAAAGTAACATTACTCGTTAATATATTGCAGATATTCCCATTATCATATTTGAAAATAAGACATCATCGTCATATACAATTTCTTTGGTGTAGAGTAACATATGCAAATACACTCAAAATTCATGGAAACTGCTTTCTAAAAGATCTGCTATATATAATGACTGTTGACAGACTGACTGACTTTCACTCACTCATTCACTCTTGCCCCTTTTGGGGCATAGGCCACAGACAAGGACTCCCTGAATTTCCCTGTCAGCATTTCTGTAGCTGGTAGGGTAGCTAACCCTATACCCAACCCTCCTCGTTTCTCAGCCAGGCTTGGCAGAGTTAGTTCTGCTATATGTCCACTGATAAACATTGGCACCAGTAACATTAAATGTTTAGATGCCTGTAGTTGCCTGTATGGCAGATTGGGCATCACTCCATTCCTTTATAACATAGGTGATACGATGTTGTCTCTTCATTAGTGCTTTACATCTGTTTACATCATTGAGTGTCTTCAAGTAAACCCTTCCTGTAACCTTTATCAGATCTTCTTGCTGCCGCTGTATTTGCAGCATGGGTGGCCTTTTCAGTTACATGCCAAATACACTAAGAGAATTGTTCTTCAAAGCTCCAACATGATACCTGGGAATGAAGAGTATTGGTGGGTGGTCTTCTATTAACCTTGCCAGCATACAGCTTAATGGAAGGCTACCGTGATACCTGTATAAACCAAAAGAATGTAAGTCCTGTATTGCTCACTGGCTAAAACTGTACTTATTCTTCTGTACTAAGCCTGACCTCGTCTTAAGCTTTGTGATATGAATTAAAATAATAATTATTTGAAAAGAGAACATTTTTTTTTAAAAATTGTATATTTATATCCTATAAGGGTCTGAAAAAAGATGGGGACTGCCACCAAATCCACTGAAATTGGTTCTAAAAACCCTGCATTTCAATCATCCTCTCAGTGTGCACTATAGCACGATCAAATCAAGTAAAAACAAAAATCTAATTTAATTTACTTCAGCCCATTACTTTTATGTCACTTGAATTTATTGACTCCAGCTGCCCCAAAATTTTGCAGGTAAGGGCAGACGAGCACAGAATCATCTTGACTGTGAATCAAAGGTATAATTGGAGTGAAACTAATCTGTTGTAGTAAAAAAAAAAAAGGGTACCTCAGTGGCACTTTTAAATATTTAATCTTTGTTTTCTTTCTACACAGCTTTTTATTTAGAATCCTCTCTGAAGGAACACCCTCAGACACCATTAAAAAAAAAGTTCTATCTAGCATCATGATGGGTTTGTTTCTTGGGAGGAACCCTTAAAGATTCTATGCAGGACCCTACAAAAGGGCTTCCCTATTACTGAACCTGCTTTTGTTGAACTGATGAAAAAAAAAAAAATGCATTTTTCACATTAGTAAACAAACTACAAATTGAATTTGATGCATGTTGAAATGAATTGAATTTCATGCATGTCATTTGATTTTCACTTTCTTTTATTTTACCTTATGTTGCGTACATTATTTGAAAACGTTTTAAATTAACCCACTGCCACTCATATGTTTATAATATCCTCAAATGGAAGATAAAAAAGACAAAAGAGGCTTTAAGATTGCTAATACAGTACACGTTTTTCCGTTTAATGTCAATTTGTTTCAAAAGCACAGAATACCCTAAAAGAAACATCACAGTGTGATATGTATGATAGTGAAATGTACGTAAAGATGAATGCTGCTTTAAGTGTCTTGACAGGTTACACACAAATAACTGTTGAGACGGAGCTGTTATTCAGGTTAAATGGAAACTATTTCATTTTTTTTACAATGTGAAAAGTAAATATAATTTGCCTACTTTAAGGACAACTTATTTTTTTATTGTTTCTTGAAAAACATCTTTGGCCAAACATGATTGAACATATTTATTACTGCCAAGCAATATAAAGAAACTGAGAGCTGGCATTTGTGAGTGCCATCCCAGTGAGTTTGTGGCTATGGATGACCTTATTTAACATAGGATTCCACTTCTGCTGATTGTAACCACTATGCAATTGAGAATAAACTAGACAAAAAAAAAAATTGCCTAATATTCCACTTTGAGTACTTTTTTTGGAAAATCAGCTCCAAGTATGAATTTTCCACAGCATTGTAAAGTTCATCTCAGTGAGACACAACATTGGGAAATTATTCCCAGAGTTGTTGGCAGACAACAACTCACAATCTATCATTTCCATTTAAACAATCATCCAGCTGTGATGTTTCTTTTAGGGTATTCTGTGCTCTTGAAGCAAATTGACATTAAACGGAAAAACGTGCATAAGCAATCTTTAAGCCTCTTTTGTCTTTTTTTTTATCTTCCATTCGAGGATATTATAAACATATGAGTGGCAATGGGTTAATTTAAAACATTTTCAATTAATGTACGCAACATAAAGTCAAATAAAAGAAACTGAAAATCAAACGGCATGCAATTCAATAAATTTCAACATGCAAAAATTCAATTCATTTCAACATGCATCAAATTCAATTTGTAGCAAATGCTTACTGTACATGTTTAACTAATATCTCACTGTGATTATGAGCAAATCTAATACAGATTATTCTGAATTATTTATGAGTCTTGTTATATTTGTTATACTTGTTATTATTCTGAATTATTTATGAGTCTTGTATGCTACAGGAGACCCTTTAACACATGTTCAGTATTTAACACCATGGAGCATAAAAGAAAAAAAAAAAAAATCATGGATGGTTTTTATTCCATTTAAACAACATTTAACTAAGTCACGACTTTATTGTTTGTCAAAAAGTGTCAAAAAGTAAGTGGCAGACTTTGATTTCCTGAGCAGATATATATAGCTGTTAATTCTAAGATTCTCTTCTCTTACCATTGTTGTAAAGATTGGTTTACTACTGGATGTTACTTAGCTTTTTGCATCATTCCGTGTATACAGACTGTTGTGTGTGAAATCTTTCGTTTAGTCGTTTAGTAACTTCTTAAATGGCAACAACAAGCATGCAACAGTCATTGTGATGTAGTCAAACTAACAGCTTTTCTCTTCTAGAGCTGGAGGGTGTTTATAAGTCTAGATAATGGATATACCTGTGGATAACTGGGATGTTTGGATGCTGGACAAACAAGATGAACTAATCCATTTCATAAGCTTTCTAGCATTAGCATCATTGCAGCTATAAGCACAGGTGATTGACTTAGAGAAGCCTTTACCTCTAAATGGAATTCTTCCAATTCCACAGAAATAAGACGAACCCTAACCCTAACCCTGCAGACATCCCCTTAATGTCTGGGTTTCTATTATCTTCCTACAACGTGCCCATGAGAGACTACTACCGTGACATCACTTCCCTAATCTATCTCCGGCAAGGCTTTCTATAGAGGGCAGCCAAAGAAGCTGACATAACCCAGCTCTATGATAGGCGCTGGAGCTTATTCAGATGTCAAGACACCAGTGGTCTAATCAGGACCTCACAGATAGGAGTGTATTTATCTAATGAACTTGAAAGCTAGCAGCTCCTTTTGATCCACTTCCCTTTGAGAAGCAGTTACCTGGGAGTTCTGCCCATGAAAGAAGGAGGTAACAGGAGCTGCCTAAACATTTATCGACCCAGTGTGAGGAACTTTGTATTAAAACATGTGCCAGCAAGAGACAGGGGCAGGGACAGCTATACCCTGTGCCAGAGAAGAGATTCCTCCAGAAACATCATTTTATTTTTCAAAGAAAGCAAGGGTCCATATTATGTTCTTCGAGAAACATTAAGATGATTTTTATACAATTTTCACAGTTTCAAACTCTTGATACGTAAGCCAAATGAAAAAAGAAAAATTGCATGCCTGCAGAGGCTCAGTTAAAGCCTTTGGGCTTTTTGTTTAAACCCTCTGGTTTTGTCTTCAAGAGGGTGTAACTCCCAGTGATACATAGGTGTGTAACTTTAGCTGATTACACTGACTACATAGCTTCAGCAGGGCAGTGACTTCCACTGGCCACCCACCATCACTTATAACAGAATGGCTCTGTGAGAGTAGGTGTTTTTGGACACTATAGATAAGTTCAAATCTGTCTGATTTGTCAAATGTACATGTTAAAATTGGAACAGACAATATTCTATGTGGAATTCAAACTATGTAGCTAAGATAGGAAAGCTTTAGTTTAATTAACAGCCTAGATGGTAATCAGTTATGAACATCCTCATTAGGTTTTACTTTACCCCAGGCGGTCAGGATCATCAATATCTGAAAGTCTAATGTTCATCTTTTGCTCTCAACCCAAAATGTTTCCAGTGTATAAAAAAACCCGCAAAAGAATTGGCCTTGCAATTCCAGTACTTTCAGAGGAGACTGTGTGTATATTTGGGTTTGTGTCCTTGACATAGTAGTCAGTCAGTTGGAGTTTTTGTGTTTTTGTGTTTGCTTATTCTGCTTTGTTTTGTCTTTGCTCTGCTCCTACGTAGCAGCACAACTCATTTCTCCTCTTCGCATTTCATTGTTGTTCTATGAGCTCCTCAGTGTGGTCTTCTATTCGGTGTGTGTGTGTGTGTGTGTGTGTGTGTGCCCAGGCAGGGGAGAAAACATATCTGAAATTTCAACATGCAACTTGCAATTTTCTGGGCAGGTTCCACCCTGTGGGATGTTGAGAAATTGTCTTCAGTTGGGTTCAGGGTGGAATTTGATGTTTTTGAACACTCTGGTCCTGACTCATCTCTCTCTATTTTACCACTGAAATTGCGAGATTGAGCTTGACGTAGTACGGTAATTCTGCCATGTGCTCATTTGCAACTGTTCATGTTAGAACTGGAAATGTACGAATCTTGAGCTATATGTAAGGAATGTGAGGACATATCTCCTGGTGCAGATTTTCTCAGTTAGGAGCTCCTATTATAGAGTCAGTGCTGCAAATTCTCCTACAATAAATGACCCAGTCCGAGGAGGTTTGCTCACAGGATAAGGATATGCTTAAACTTCATTTTTAATGGTTGTTGCACCATCCTCTCTGCTTGTGTTAATTACACTCAACACCCACCTGGGCTTCTGCCCATAGAAGAACCCCTTAATAGAAGAGAACCCCTTGAAGGCCAGGGGCAATTCCTGGACTCTATAATAACAGGGCTTCCAACCCTTTTTGAAAATATCAACGATTATTGTATTCAAATTTATGAATTATATCTTTTTATATAGTGTCACATTAAAGCTCTAAAACTAACCAATTACTCTGGGGGCAGGACTGGATCAGATTGAATTAATTCCCAGAAATAATTGCAAAGTTCACGTAGGGTATGTGTTCTCTTTCAGGATCCAAAAAGTTCCTTAGCCATTCTCTTTATGGGCAGTTAGCATACCCCTGTCACAAAGACCACAAGGAACAATACGAAGCAATGCCCCATAATGACTGGCCTTTTTAAGAGATCTGAATAAAGGGTAGATGGAACAATAATGTGTGTAGTATGGCTAGCAGATTCATCAGCTGCAGTTCATGGCATGGCATGACACACATCACCACGGATGTGTACACATAATGGAATACTCAAGTCTGAATAAACTGATCTCAAGAGTAACAGGTATGCTGCTGGCTAGACTTTGGGTAGATTTATCTTAAAATCCAATAAATACCTATGTTGTATGAAAGAACAATGTTGAGTATCTAATTTCCTCTAAAGTCAACATTCATGTGGTAAAACAATAAAGTAATCTTCCAAACAGGACGGCGCATTTATGGACAAATTCCTTCACAGATGCTCTGTCACTTAATGCTAAAAGCACAGGATATTTTGCCATACCTTACGCTGCAACAAAGTCACAAAGAATGCACTGCGGAACTATTCCTGAGTGAGTCCACTCACCAAAAGCAGATGGTCAGGCGCGTTGCATGAGAGATTCCCAAAACAACCAGGAAGAATTTATACCACAATCAGAAACAAACATTTAGAAAAGAGTATGTATAAATTTAACCCGTCAAGTATCAAGCACACAGAGTTTTCCAGTGGATTTAAGACGCTCGAAAAGAGAGTTTTTATTCTGACCTGTAGTAGACGTTGGTGTTTTTATTTGGATGGGAATTCAGTTAGAACCCCTTGGGAATTATTTAATTCCTCAAACATCTTTGAATAAAGATAACGTGGCTAGTTTTAACCCAAGTGCCTTTAACTAATTTGACGACAGCCCTGGAGACGAAAGATTTCAGCTGGATTGACAGTGGAACAAGTTTGCAGCTGAAAATTTAAAAACTTAGGAAGAATCCATAGAGTAACTGCAGTGTACTTACAGTATGTAATTGTTGTGGATGTGATCAAGTTAAGCAGACATGTACAAGAAATGTCCTAATTACTTTAAGGCAAATTAAAAGGCATACTCTTATTGTCAGATTTGAATCCTGAAAGACAACATCCTTACAGTCTGAGACCACTGACCACTGTCAAATTCCTTACTGTGCTTTAGCTACATTTGTAAATGTTTGTGATACTATTTACAAGACTCAGACGTACTGACTGTAAAAGGTAAGGCGGTCTATCAAAGCCTTTTAAATCATCCGAGATGATCTCATATGCTCTCAAAGAAAAAAAGGATCTCAGGTTCAAACAAACACTCCTAAACTTGACTGTGTGCTAAACACTCACAGGGACATCAGTGGACAAAGAGCAGATCCAAAGTGTCTCTCTCTTATGGAAACATTTATTTCTTTTGAGATCTGATTAGTATACTACAGGCATGGTCTCTAGCTGTATAACATAAAACTTTGTCAGGGAATGAAATCCAGAAGGAGGTCAAAGGTCTGCGAGCCAGTCACTGCCTAAACATCATCCCCTGGAGAAGACTGTTTAATGTACTGTGCTAGGGTACTTGGTTCAGATTTAGTGAACTTACGTGACTTTAGTGAGCACTTTAGTGATCTTGTGTGACTTTTCTTTAGTCACTTATTTTTGCATTGTGCTGACTAAAGCAATTATCAGTGGTAGATTAAAACTGATCTTAAGTCTTTTTTATTGACTTCAATGGCTTCCTTTGCTTGCATAGTGTGAAATGACTCAAATGCATTGTAGCTATTCTGTCTTTGTACAACACTCTAGTAAGAAAGAAGACAATCTTATCAGTCATTATATTGAAAGGTTTAAAAAGTAACCTTGTTAAGCATCATGTTACATTCTTATTAATACCACTGAAAAAAATCACTGAATAAGACTTGAATGTAAGCAAACAAAGAAAACTCAAAAGCTTTCTTCAAAGCATGAGATTATGCGTTCTTGAGGTTTTTATCCTGTTTGACTGGTCACTGAAATGGCTTATTCCATACCTTGATCAATCAAAAACCAATAGATGTAAAATTATGCTAACTTGAATCTTCTTTCAGTGGACAGTTCAGGAATAGAAGTGAGTTATCTGGAAAGGCACTATCCTGTGCAACCAAAGTGAGTTCCCTTTGAGTCTGGTTCTTCTCAAGGTTTCTTCCTCTTGTCATCTCAGGGGGTGATATGGATAAACTTACAGATTCTTAGATTTAAAGTTTATACAATTTCTGTAAAGCTGCTTTGTGACAATTATTATTATTATTATTATTATTAAAAGCATGAAAAATAAAATTTACATTGAAATTGAATAAAAGTATAATAATAATCCTCCACCAAATTTCACAGCGTGTGCGAGACACTGTGGCTTGTAACCATTAGACAAGCGGGTGATGGGAAAAGCTTTGGGAAAATTGGACTCATCAGAGAAGACCTTACTCCAGACCTCTATGGTCCAATCCTTATGCTCTTTATCAAACTTTAGCCTGGCCCTTCTTTGCTTCTGTTTGATGAAGGACTTTCTTTTCTAGCTTTGCATGACATCAACCCCACCTGAAGGAGGCTGTTTCAAACCGTTCATGCTGTGCACTTAACCCCAGATGCCATTTACCATTCTTTTTGTAAGTTACTTGATGTCATCCTACGGTTGAGTGACATTCAAAGGAGTTGACGATCATCCTGGTCAGTGGAGAGTCATTTTCACGCTCTGCTAGTCTGTAATTTTGTTGTCCCCAATGTCTGCTGCTTGACATGGTTCTTATGAAATGCCATCTTTGAAATTTTGAGGATGGAAGCAATGTGAAGTTCACTGCATCTCTCTGACAGTAAAAACAGAGCTCAACATTTCTTTCTCTCATTGAAAACTTTTCATTTGAACTCTTTTGGCATTGTGGATTGATATTTTTTTGTATTATAATTGAATTTAAGGTAATACTAGTACTGTTTTTGCCATCCAAACTGGTCATCATGACTGGAATGGGGCAGATTTTGTTTGTGAAGGACGTATAAATCAACCCATGTACAAGGTTATCCTGGAAGAAAACTTGTTCATTCTGCTCTGACAGAGTTCCCTAATTCTGAGGATTGGGAATTCCAGCAGGACAATGCCCCATGCCACACAGCCAGATCAGTCAAGGTGTAGATGGTGGACCACAAGATCAAGATCCTCTGAGGCCAGCCCAATCTCCAGACCTGAGCCCCACTGAAATCCTCTGGAATGTGATCAAGAGGAAGATGGATGGTCACAAGCCATCAAAAAAAAGCTGAGCTGACTGAATTCAAAAAGTCATATAGTCATCATAAAGTCACCCAAGAGCAACGTGAAAGACTGGTGGAGAGCATGCCAAGACTCATGAAAGCTGTGATTAAATCAGGGTTTGTTCACCAAATTTTAGTTTCTGAACTTTTAAAGCACCTGGTGATTCTTTGCAGAGTATTTACCCAACTGTAATTAAACATATGTCACAATGAAGTCATGGAAGAAAAAAAAGAAGAAACTTATGGACATTTGATAAATTCATGATGATCCCATAAGAAAAGAAGTGGCCTTTATTTGACAGTTTCTAATTTTAAAACAGAAATTTTGGCCACAAACACAACAGATGGAATTGACTCAAAGAATGACGGTTGTGCAACACAAACCTTCCCCACTGTGAACTATGATGAGCTATGAGATATGATGTTGCAGGGTTTTTTTGGCTACCAATTTAATGGACTCATATGTCACATTCCAGGTCATTTTTGGAGAAATGCTACTCCTCACGCTACTCCTGCTGAAGATTTAAAATGAGTCATAGCTGGATCTAACAGGTGGATAATTATCCAAATCAGTTCTCCAGATGCACACAAAAATAGTTCGTGTGCAAGGATGAAGGATCAAGCTTTTGAAATAATTATCTCAGTCATTTAACCTAACGTTGATTGAAAAGCCAGATGAGCTGTGGAAGAAACCAAATAAGAATAGAAACCAAATAATAAGAGACCAAATAATAACACAAAAATTAGTGAAGATCTGAGGAAGACCTGAGGATTTTGGGGCAACTGGAGATGATCAGCATGAAGGAGCAGTCAAAGATGCATTTCCATTCTGTATGTGACACTACATTTTAGAGAGGCCGCTGCGTTTAATTAAATTTAATTAATTTAAATTACACATTTAATTAAATTAAACATTAGATGTCACATCCACGTGGACAGCTGCTACCTCTAACAATTTCTGTGTAATTCTGTTCCTATAAAGTTAACTGAAAGCCTATTGTTAATATATTTTAAGAATATGATATTATTCTTTATTCTAAGTGTCCTGGATCCAGACTCAAAAGGGAACCCATTCTTATTTGGGTGCAATTACAATTGTTAATGTAACTGTGTGCATGGTCAAAAAAGTACGTTATGTAGTATACAAGTCACTATAGTTAAAACATAGCCTATTTTGTTTTCAACTGATTAACTGATGGTGGTTTGAGTGTAAGACGGATTGTGGTAATTCAAGTCCTAAGCCATTGTAACAGAAATGTATTGGCAGTACTTTTCTTCCCGATATTGTCATAGATCTATAGTGTAGTTCAACTCAACACCAGAAAGATCAGATTCATTAATTTCAGGTGAAATATTTGTAACATCTTTTCGTCATTTAGAGATGTACTCAGAATGAAGGACACTTTCTGACATTGCTAAGATGCCTTTTGACACTTAGTAATGGGCTCTTAATCTGATATTAGTATCAGGTTATACCGGCCAAAAAAGTATGTACCAGTCCAAGCTAGGCCTTAGGTCTCTTCGTATTTCCTGGCTCATGGACAAAAGTTCCCAATAGCTGTTGACTCATAAGTCTAGGAGTCGCCATGATAAAAACAGCACAAATCAGTCTGCTAAACCTTAACAAGCCTTGCCCTGACAATGTCATTCCCATGAGCATCTGATATATTCTTCATACATACACTAACAATAAAATACATCCAACAATGTGCAGTATCATCCCTAAAGACACATACTCTTTCACACCAAATCTCAGACCTGTCAAGAAGTATGGCGTGCCAGGGCTCCAACATACACTCTAAACTAATGAATGGCTTTGCAATTAGGATAAGTCAAGGAAAGTGTGCTGGAAACAGACAGAACATGAAAAAGTGCAGGAAAGGATTAGAAAACACTGATGTATGCCCTCTGTGTATGCATGGAAATTCTGTATTAACTTCATTGCTGCTCTTATAAGGTGAATACTAAAAGCCTTTCATAACAGAAAGAGATGTGCAGATCACAATATTTGCCAGAAGGAACAGCTGTATTGTCCATCTTTGTCATTGGTTTCTTTGCAACACTTACTTTTATTGCCTAGTAAAAGCCCAGCACATCTTACACGCAGGTCAAATGGACGTTTCTCTAACAGGCAGTCCAGAAAGTCAAGACTTCATGGTTAATGGACGACTGTGGTTCCACAAGTAGCAACGTCGTTAGCCCTCTTTACATCAATCTTCCATACTTTAAAAGCCGTGCATGCATTTGACTCTCATTTTTCACCGTTGGAAATGAGTGAGGTTTACCAGGGGCATTCTAATAGTTAAACAACCATCCCAGTTGATTTGTCTAAAAAAAAAAAAAAAAAAAAAAAAAGTGACTGAGCATTTTCCAACCATTCAAACTTTAGGGTCCTTTAATTATATGTCTACAATAATATTTTTGCTTTTTATTGAACCCAGAGCTTTTTATTCCTTAAATGACAACTGACAGAACGAAAGTTCCAAGTTGGCATTATTTTTAGATCTATGCATTTTTGAGCTAATGAGCTTTGGATAATTTTTTTTTTTTTTTTTTTTTTTTTTTAACATTTTAACAATTTTTAACATCAAAATTTTTAAGATTTTAACAAAATTAAAATCACAATACCTCTGACTATGTTTCATGTCTCCTTGTGGGTCCCCCAGACCCCACTTTAAGAGACACTTTATTACACCTCCTTCACTTACATTTTCAGCTAACAGAGCAACAGCAAACTGCAGTCATTTCAAATAGAGAAACTGCATGTACTTTTCTTCCAATATTGTCACAGATAGCAATAACAGTTCAGAACAAAATAATCAGATTCATTCATTTCAGGCCATACCCCCCCCTCCAACACGTTAGAGACGTACTCAGAATGAAGAATGACACTGTCAGACGTTGCTAAGCTGCCTTTTGACACTTACTTATGAGCTTTTAATCTGATATGGGTAACAGGTGATACTGGCCCAAAAAGTATGTACCAGGCCCAGCGAGGCAGAGGTCTCTTTGTATATCCAGACAAAGGGCATCTTTGTCTGACAGGAACAGTGAACTGCTCTTTGATAGAACAGCTTCCCTAGACATTATTATTGCTGTGTTCATAAAAAAAGAATCTAAACCTGGAAAATGAACATAACTAAAAGACATACGCAGAGATGAAGTGAGGCTGCTGATGGACATGTTCGGATTTGTATGATCATCTGCTTGAGCGAAAACAAATACCAATAGTCTGGGAATGCAGATGGGCTTCCCCTATACAACCGAGCTAGTGGAATTTACCTTCTCATTTTACTTTCACATTAATAATAATAATAATAATAATAATAATAATAA
>JAOVYU010000011.1:18508540-18525883 GCA_025674565.1 Synodontis membranacea | reverse complement strand
TATCTATCTATCTATCTATCTATCTATCTATCTATCTATCTATCTATCTATCTATCTAGATAGATAGATAGATAGATTGACATACTGCACATATATACATTATAATATAATATTATATAATATATTAAATAAAATTTCCTTAGAAAACCACACAGCAGTGAAGTAAACACAAAGTATTAATATAATGTAATTTATTTTTTAAGGTGGTTTTACTGGTTACTTCTCAATAAACAGTAGTACTTATTTATATACTTAAAAACTGTTATTTCATTGTTTCTGAAAGCATCTCTGCTCAACAGGATTTTGTCCATGACAGATCATGGCAATGCCTATGAATGCTCCCAGCGAAGCTGCATCAACATTTCTGCACTTAACATGTTCAGATTTCTCCCTGAGGACCTTGTACTGCATATCTTTTTCTCACATGCAACATTAGAGCTTTTTACCCCAGTCATATCTACCAGGAGACTCTCACTGGAGGGATCTAACACAACAATGAGCAGCCATAACTCTATGCAAAGGAAGAGATTTGCTGCACCCTTCTGACTGTCAGCCAGGTCAGAGTTCAACACAGATCTTTTATCATGTCAATCAGTGTGAGCTCCTTCTGGAGAGACTTTTGGAAGGGCAACCTTTGGAGGGACAATGCTCACTGCCATTAAGAAGTTGGATTTTCTGCTTCAGGCTTTTGAAAGTTTGCAAGTATCCCCAAAACAATTTGATATCCTGCAAAGAATACTCTGTTATGAAAAAGTACAAACAGTTGAATTAACAATTATGTTTTAAAAAATACGAAACAAACAAACAACCCCCCCCCCCCAAAAAATTACATTTACACTAGCGACACTAGCAACTGAGCCCAGTCTGTGCCATTTTCATTGACCCCGTACATCTCATTTACCATTGAAACAAACAATAGAGATAGAACTGTGTCGAGGCACAGGTAAGTATGAAAGGAATGTATAAACAATTTCTGCAGCTCTGAAATTCCAGAAGGACACAGTGCTCTCAATCAATTATACTGAAATAAATATATTTGCACATTGCTAAAATTAAATGATCAGAACCACCAAGACTCTTCTTAGAGCTGGCCATACAGTCAAACTGAACAAACCATAGTCAAGAAAGTCAAGAACTCTGATGCAACTGTGTGGAGATGAGAAAACCGTTCGGAAGGAAAAGAAGACCTTCATGTTACGACCAGTTAGATTCCCAGGCCATGAGAAAGAAAATTCTATGTTCTGATGAAACCTGTCTGAAGACACTTTGGCCTAAATGCCATATGTCTGGACGAAACCAGGTACCACTCATCACCTGGCTACTAACTGTATGAAGCACAGTGGTGGCAGCATAACTTTGTTGGGATGTTTTGCAGCATTGACTAGAAGGGAAGATGAATAAATCAAAGTACAGAGATATTCTTGTCTCTAGAGACAGCTGAAAAATTTGGTACAATGATGATCCTCATGCAGTCTGTCAGGGCTTAGGAGGATCTGCAGAAAAGCCTAGCAGATGATCCATAAATCCAAGTGTGCTAAACTTGAAGAATCATACCCTAGAAGACTTAAGGCTGCCATCACTGCCAAGGTTCTTAAATGAAGCACTGAGTGTAGAGACTGCAGACTTGGTATATATGTGATGTTTAGGTATTTTATTTTGTTTTTATTTTAAACCTTGTGAAAAAACTTCTTTTATAATGGAGTGTTTTTTTTTGCAGTTAATTAGAACATTTAAAGCAAGTCTGTGATAATGAAATGCAATTTCCAATGTATTTCAACTGGTTTGACCTCCTACAGCCTCAGAAGCACTTTGCTTGCACAGCTGAAGCACTTTTGTTAGAAATGCCGTTTCAGAGAAACAGGATGCTATGTAAGCAAAGTGCTTCTGAGGCTATAGGAGGTCACACACACACACACACACACACACATATATATATAGATAGATAGATAGATAGATAGATAGTGAGAGAGATAGATACTGTAGATAGAGAGTTTGTATGAGTTCTTTCCTTGAATTGCATATATAATAGGAAAATAATAAAGAGCAAGATTAAGTAACACAGGATTCCTGAGAGCTAAATTTATAGTTATACTAATAGTTTTGGGTTGTACAGTATGTGCACTTGGGTAAGTGAAAGATGAGGAAAGAAATAGGGAGAAACAGTGTGATTTATGTCCTGAATGGTGTTTGTTTCCATTCTCTCATTTTCACTGAAAATCTATTATGTCTTGCAATAACCAGATAGAAGCTCAGAAACATTTAAAATCGGCACAATTGCGATTATGAAACGATCACGCCTACGTTCATCTCTCTTAGCCAATCCCAGCCTCGGGCACCAACAAACAACAAGAGCAGCCTTCTAGAGTAAAATTTACGAGAGCTTAAATAACAAACACACTATCTTCCATGTACTCATGTATTTCCTGTCTTATTGAAAATAATGCGATGAAATCAGGCCTTCAAACAAGACCTGGCACTTATGGTATTTAGCACTGGAACACATTTGGGGATGAGGGTTTTTTTTTCTTCTCTTAACTGAAGGATTTCTAAAATTTCATTGTTTATTTTTCAGCCCAACTTTACCCAGCAGAGCTTAGTCTCCACTGTCGTAACAGATAATCTCTTATTAGAGCGGCTAAGCTTTTAAAAGGAAACGTTCAGTATTATGGCCTATCTTTCACTGTCCCTGCCCACTGTGATTAACAACTTTAGCACTGCATTCCATTCTTTGAAGTTAGCACTCTTCTGTCTGACATGGATCATGGGGAAAAAAAAAAAAAAAAAACATTATCAGACTCAATTTTCTTCAAGCTTCCTGTTGTTTGGGAAATTCCATGAATAGCCTTTCTTGACTATATCACCTCTGCCAATGAGGGTCTTGTTCTAACTCTCACCATCTATTTGAAGTTTACAAATTCAGAAAATGCTAACTGATGGTGCAGGATGTGTCGCTTTATGAGCAACAGAACAAATCTTTAGCAAAAGATTTAAAAAAAAAAAAAAAGTCTTGAGAGAGATTTTTATCAAGATTCATGGTGGAATCAGGGTGGAAAAAGAAACAGTTCACTAAAAATGAGCAAGAAGGTACATAGCCATTCCAACTACCCTACTTCCCATCAGCTCAGCATGTCACTTCCTGTTTGGGCTGCATGGAGTGTGCAGGAGCCATTCTCCTGCTGAGATGATTTGCCGCTCCCCTGCATGAGATCACATTTATGCTGCACTTCACATCCTGTCAGGCAACACTATCTCTCTCACACAGCCATGTTTTGGGCCATAAGCCTACGGACTTATATTGTAGATTTTAAAACAAATGCATTCATGGTGACTTCAAATACTTTAAACGTCGACTCTCTGGCCAATAAATGATAATGCATTCTTAATTACATATTATGATTATTATAATTATGATGTTAATAATTAATATGTAAATTTGTTTTGTACCTTTTAGCTACATATAATCCCATAGCACAAAGGGGTAGTAAAAGTGTTACACTTACTATACAACTTTGCTGTACATCGTCACCTGCTTTAGGCTCGATGAGCTAAATATGCAAATGGAAGTCTATCTACTTAGTCCAACCAGCTACATTTTCATTGATGGATGTTGATTTGTTGACATACAGAACTGCAGTTCCATTAAACTTGAGCTCCCCCCCCCCCTTCATCTCCCATCATAGTGCTCAAAGACTATTTAATTCTTAGCAAGCAGTGTATATTAAAAACATCAGAGCTATATGAGTTTTGTGGTGCTATTACTGGTTACATCTAATTAAGGTGGTCTGTACTTCACCCAAAAAAAAAAAAAAAGAACAGTTTTAGCTGTTTATAATTGGTTAGTATAATGACACGCTTTCATCTAAACTAGGTTTCTGTAAGTGGAAGCGTGTGAGTAAATGTGCTGGAAACACGCCAGTCGTAACTTTTACGCAAACAGATTCTTCATCTGGGAGCCCTGTGTCACTCTGTGGTGAGCGGCTTAAAAAGCAACGGCGTGTTTTTTGCGTCAAGATAATATTGCTCTTGAGAACAGTTATTTGACAACCACTGGGCTTTTTTTGGTACCCAACCAGTAACATTTTGCTTTCGACCTCGATTCTCCTTCCACTCTCTGTGGTCTCTGTGATCACTTCCAACACTCTGAAGAGTAAGTTAACAAAAGAAGGAGCAATGGAGAGAAAGTGCACATGCCATTCTAGTGAAATGAATTTTAATGTCAAATGACACTTAAGAAAACACTTGGGTGCAGACAGCTGTAACCATTGTGACCACTGGGAAACTGTTTGTCCCGTCACGTGCCTTTACTGATGTTTTGTCTCCTGTGTTCCTTGGAGCTGTGTGGTTAATTAAGATACGGGGAGCAATGTTTTTTTTTTTTCAGTTTATCTCTTAGTTTTCACCTGCTGGGACTTTCCCTGGTAGAATCACTCATACACTATATGACTAAAAGTTTGAGGACTCCTGACCATCAGACCGAAACGTGGTTCTTTCTCAAACTGTTGTCACAAGGTTGGAAGCACACAGTTCTAGGATGACTTTGTATGCTGTAGCATTACAAATTCCTTTCACTGGAACTAACAGGCACAAACCGTGTTCCAGCATGACAACGACCCCGTGTAGACAGTGAGCTCCATGAACACATGGTTTGTCAAGGTTGGTGTGGAAGAACTCCAGTGATCGCTGACCTCTGACCTCAACCCCACTGAACAACTTTGGGATGAACTGGAACACTGCACCCCAGGTCTCCTTACCCAACATTAGTGTCTGAGCTTACTGATACTGGAGGCTGAAGGAACACAAATATGAAATAATATCTGGGGAAAAAAAGGATCTGAAAATATCTCAATAGCTGGATCATGAGATTTAAAACCAAGCCAAAATCAGAAGAAAAAAAAAACTCCTTCTGATTTATGGCCATTTTCTGACTAAAAGGTTTCAGTGACATATAATAAATAGCCTCGTGGTAATATTGAACCAAAATGTGTAAAACATTAAACATGCATTATCAACATCAAACACTTACTATACCTAGCTACAGCATACTCAAATAAGCCCTATATGTCTCTTAAACACGGATCAGTAGCAACGAGTGCCAATCACTCCCTGGAATTTCTGCCTTATGGCACTAACCCTGTCCTCTCCACCATCTCCTTCAGTAAGACATAAATCATCAGTGACTTTTAACGCATGTTCTGTCAAGCAGGCCTGGGAATTAGAGAACAGATTGGTATATCAGTGATTGCTAGGAGTGTTGTCATCACAAGTTCCAGTATGGACCCTTAGGGTATTGTGGGCCTACTACAGAAGTTAGAAGTAAAGGCAGTCGAAATGGTCATGAAAATACCTGACAGGAACATCAGAGGCGTTCATACCTTAGTCACTGTCTTCTTTACAGTAATGTGTGTGAATAAGCTTCTCACCTGGTTCCATTGCTCTGGCTTCAGCCTTAATTTCACCTTTCATGTTCCACACAACTTGGTCTGTTGTAATATGACAGCTGTCAGAATGTTGTCCAACTACCCTGGAACAAAAACCAAAATATGCTAAAAATGTCCTGACTCTCAAATACACGACTATTATCCAAAAACACTGGCGAGTGAAACAGTATTCAAGTAGAACAATGTAACTTATGACTTACATGATTCAGTTTTATAACAATTTGCTTGGCCACTGCAAAATGCAGGGTTGGTATTTATCATAAAAATACTTGAAGAACAAACACTGGAAATGTTAACGACTGCTTGTGCATAATACCTTTTTATAATGGACGTACAGGTGGACAGCACAAGCAAGGGCGGTCCTAGCCGCCCTAACCCTAACCCTACGGTCCTACCCTATGTATATATATATATAAACATAATAACTTACATATAAATTGGAAGAAATAAATTAAACTTTAAATATAACAAATTTAACTTTAAATATAAAACAAGCACACACAGAAGTCAAAATAAGACATACATATAACAATTATTATATTAAATAAGTATAAAAGGCAGATACAATTAAAACAAGGCGTTCCTAAATTGCACAATTAACATGATTGCACTTCGCACAACACACACTAATATGAAATAATTGTCACTAGTCACAGAGAATCCCCCACCGCCCCGCCCCTTTCCCCTATGTGCGGCAAGCAGCAGGTGCACCTCACAAATGGAGGGCGCACTTACTCCCCACAAATGGGCAATAGAAAACCTATGCGCTGGCATGATGTCGGGGCAGCATGGGCGCGCACAAAAAATAAATAAATAAATAAATAAAAAAAAATTTGCCGCCCCCACCACAATGCCACCCTGGGCAACGGCCCATGTCGCCCATATCAAAAACCGCCCCTGACCACGTTTGGACAGACAGGCTTATTATAAAAACAAACCACTCAAGGGTAACTTGTAAATTATGGTAAAAATAATCTGTATAGTTTGGGACATCTTTGGCATATCTTGGAAATTACACCACAATTCTCCTACTTGGGTCTTTACTTATTTACCGACTTCTTCTGGCAGATTTTGAGGCTGACTTCTTACATAATGCTAAAATCAACTGGTTCAGACAGAGTTGACTGATACACCATAATATTCTGCCAGCATAAATCATGTCAAATCCACAACAAATGTTAACTTATTATGCCATAAATTCTCTCTTTTGCCCTCTGTTCCATTAACACAGGAGTTTGCCCTTTTTCCTCCTGCTACAGAAGATCTTTTCTCTTGTTCACTTTATAAGCAGCTCTTCACCTCTAGCCTCATGAGACAGTTACCTGGAAAAGGGTGGGGAAGAATGGGGACGTTCCCAGCAACTCTACAGTGGTAACAGACACCTATTTCAAAGTCTCTGGCACATGTACAAAATTCACCTTCAATAAAGGGGGAACAGACGGCAGACATTCCTGGAATATCCACTCAGGCCAGTAGATGCTCATCCAGTGTGTAGGAGCAGTTTGTTTTTCGTCTGTGTCCTTGCCTTTTCCTGAAAGAATGCTCAGTTCCTGAGATTGGCCATCTAATGTTTGTATCCACTGCTGCTTTCATCTGCTGCTCAGTACCCCAAAAACCACACAGCACTGAGAGCCTATTCACTGAGCTGTGGAGACACATGCACGCCACATGCTTGGCTCTCTTGCTCTTTTTTTTTTCTTTTTTTCTTTTTTTTTTTTTTGGTCCTTTTGGCCTTTCTCTGTGAGGCTTATCTTCAACCTTTATCTTTACCATTTTCATCATTTTCCTAAATGAGTCTGCCAACTACTGTTATACAGATTTTACTATTTCACTATATAAAGGACGTCTCTGATAAACCTTCTTACTAACAAGATGGAAGAAGTCTCAGCAAAGCTCCTACAATTTTCAAGTAAGAGTTGAAAAGTCTGAAGAGAGAAAACCAGGCACCTGTATGAACATAAATCCAAGAGGTTGGAAAGCTTATGGCGCAAAAAACCCAGTTGTGAGATAAATTGTGCCTGTTAACTAGAAGGAATACCTGTATTGCTTATCCATTATGTATCACAGGGAAGCTGGAGCCAATCCCAGCCAACTTTAGGTGACAGGGTACAGGAGACAGGGTACACCCTGGGCAGGTCAGCAATCTTTTGCAGGGCTAACACAGACACGAACAGCCATTCACACCTATAGACAATTCAGAGTAGCCCGTTGACATAATCTTCGTGTCTGGGAGGACCCGGAGGAACCCCACACAGGTATGGGGAGAACACGCAAACTCTGCACAGAAAGGCCCACAGTCGGCTGGCAGGTTTGAACCGAGAGCTTTCCTGCCCTGAGGTGAAAGTGATAACCACTGCACCACCATTATGCTAAATCAACCAAGTCTCACAGAAAGAAAACAATCAAGCAATCAAAGCAATGTATTTGCAGCACCTTATCTACAATGAATATCAATGTTCTCAGATTTGATCTGAGATTAGGCAGATCTGATTGATTTGTTTGTCGTTCTCACTGCACGTAACGTTATTTCTCTGAATCTGATCAGTTTAGTGAGCGATTACGGCCATGCCATGTCTATTCGCATTGTCCATGCTCTTGAGGTATGTGTGTGTGTGTGTGAGTGTATGTGTGTGAGAGAGAGAGAGAGAGAGAGAAAGAGAGAGAGAGAGAGGGTTAAAACCTAATGTAATGTAGTTAAGAATCTGATTGTATCTGCTGCCAGACCGCCATGACCAAAAGACAGCAGGAAATAGAGCAGAGGAAGAGAATAAAGTGGGATACTTAAATTTCATCATCCTTATCTTTATGTGTATATATTGTTTACTGCGCTGACATTTAAGCCATTTGGATCAGAATTTAAAACATCTCACTTTACCTGTATTCCCCCTGTTTACTCCTGTTTACTGTAATTGTCATAACTTAGTCTTAATGAGGGTTCCTGCTTCTTGACCACCGGGTTTGGAGTTCACTACCCATAGGAACCGATATCTGTGGGAACCTGTTACATTGCACTGATAACGTTGTTCATATATTTCACGTTTAATAAACATACAGTAACCACACAGCACAAAAATAGCAAAATGCTTTTTTTTTTTCATAAATGCATACATCATATTGTGCTTGGCAAGAAAGTTTGGCAATAGCACTTTGACAGTTGTGATGGCACCTATGATACTAGACACCAATTAGAAGTCCATTTGAACTGTTGCTTTCTTATTTATATACCATCAATAAACCATCTATTAGTTTATTGTATTTTTATAACCATAGTAGGGTACACTAAGCAACAATAGCTTATTTGTTTTCAGGCTGCCATGTGAACGGCTGTGTTTAGCTTTTATAATACAAGCTCACTTATTAACCAACATAAGTCTAGGAGTCTGTGGACTGAACAGTCTGTTTTTCTAATTTTTATTTATTTTTTTTTTTTTAAACAAGCCAAATGTTGCCGATAATAATGTCGAGAGGGTTCTTTTGTGTGCGTAAACACGGCACTAATCAGTAAAGAATTGCCACTGCTTGAGCTTTTCACTTCCGTTATATGGTGTGTACAAGAGCTACTGATGTGTGGTCTATATTTTACACGTAGTTGTTTATTTAGTTCTGGTTTATTACTGTTCTATTTTCTTCTGTGACAAGTCACATTTAATCTCTGACTTCAGTAGCCAGACATGCAGTGAAAAACCTGCAAAGAGATATCAAATGAACAAAACCAGAAATACTAGGAACAGGACAGGCATTCCATCAATAAATATTATCCCAGATGGTGTGCACATGCATGAGTTATATATCTCCCAATAAGGTGTCCAAGCAAAGTATGAGTGACAAACTCAGAATGGTAATTCAATATTTGGAAAGGCACAGAGGAAACTATTAAACTGGAGGTATAAATTCAAAGGAGTTTTATTTTAGAAGGCATTATTAGGCATTTATACAAATCCTCATGATCACAGGTTCAGCAGCGGTAGTTATGTCCAGGGTTGCCAAGTACCAAGTTGTTGCCAAGTTTGATAGTTGTTATGTAAAATGTTTTATCTTTGACCTTCTAGAGTTAATATCTTCTAAAAGCACTAGCAGAACCTCATTTTCTCTCTATTGTAATAAAACACACAGATGTCTGTCAGTAATCTGAGCCCCATACCTTAAACCATTAGCCTCAGATTTAAAGCCCTCACAGTCATTATTTATGACCTATCATTGCAGTTCACAAACTTTGTTGATTTTGCAATATTCAGACTTGAATACATCATAACACTCCATTTAGCATTCTGCTGCTCAGGATCCACCGACATGGAGAGAAATCCCAAACACCATGTCTTAGAAGATATGAGATCATATGGGTAATCCACACATGATAAGAGTTCAGCAAATAAAGGCATGAATGAAGGTTATGTTCCACTGAAAATAAAAAGCAAAACAAAACAGAATCTGTTCTTAAAGCAATAAATAAATAAATAAATATAATAATAATAATAATAATAAAAAAATAAAAAATATATAAAATAAAATAAATATAATAAAATATTACAGACCGAAAGTTTTTTTTCAATAATTGTTCAATAATAAAGACAATAAATTTCAGGAAATAAAGAAATTATTTAATTTTTTTAAAATGATTTAATTAAATTATTATTAAAGTTCTTATTATTAAACAGATAGGCAAAGGTTAATATGGTGCGGTTTAAATAATTTTGCTAACACTTACATGTCATGGATTGGCATCAAAGGCAGGAGAGGCCTATCCAGCATTTTGAGCCATAAATCCTACTGAAACCCGTACAAACATGAGCCATGTGAGTCCCTACTGCAGGACTATAAATGACCAAGAAACCCAAACAACAACGTATTTTTCACTCAATACCTGTCACAGAGCTATTTCAATAATTATAAGGCCTTGCACTAATAAAAGATTTGATTTAGAATACAAAAGTAAGACTTCCTGTATTGTTAACTTCAATCTGGAAATTATGATCTTGGCCAAAGACTCAGACCACTTGGCAAATATTATAATATTCACAAATTAAGTATGATCAAAACATGTAAGATAGATTTCATCTGAGGAACTAAGACATTGGATAATACATAAAAAATGAAAATATTTTGTGAAATCTAGGAAGGCCGTATTTCACACATTGCTTGTTTTAGCTGAATGTCTCTGTCAACATCCACACACCAGCCTAAAAAAGAAAACCTTTAACAATGAAAAAGTGAACCTGGAGCCAGAAGCACAGAAGGAGCTCAAGGAAAGCTGACACAAGGCCAACATGTGTGTTATTCTAATTACTTTAATAATAATAATAATAATAATAATAATAATAATAATAATAATAATAATAATAATAACAACAACAACAACAACAACAATAGAGAAAAAAAGAGATACAGAAGTGTGTTTAAAGTCAACATTCAGGAGGTATTTACTGTTGCTCTCCTACCACATGTTCTCATCATATCTCCACTGTCTCTTGGGATCTCCCCATATATCCTTCCTTGTTTTCCTTGGGAAGTGAGTCAGGAGAATTATTTCCAGTTATCAAATGTCTGCAAGTGGCATTGACATGCAAGATAAGTCATATGTTTGACACTGTGTATATTGCCTGGTGAAAGATAGACTGCAGTATCACCCTACACCGATAGTTACAAACCATAATATACTCTTAATTTGCGTCAATAGTTCATGCACATGCAATCTAACAGATCTTATTGAAGTATATTCTGTATAAATATTCTGTATAAAGAGCAATGCAATAAAATGCATGTCATGCATTTGAATAGACATTTTAATTTGTGCCAGTTTGAGCTTTTGATATATTATGAAGTAAATTTTATATATATAGTATTATGTTAGTGAAAGTCAACTGCAGGATTGTGACATCACAGTGACTTTAACAGTGGCACAAACTTTTTTTTTTTTTTTTCAGCAAAAACAAATGGTTTTTGGTATGGTTTTGAGTTCACTCCAACAATAAAGTGCTTCTTGATTATTGATATGGTGGTTACATTTGTTCCGCAGGATGAGAGACAGCAAAAGACTCCTCTCGAACTGATAAATGTAAAAAAACCATATTAAAAATAAAGTCATGCAAACAAGCCATGAAATGATATCAAAGACCACAATCAATGATGAAGAAACGTCCACTTTCAAATATGTATCTTATAGAGGACATTTTACATCATGTAGTACAAAAGTGCATAAAGAGTCATAAATCCTAGGATCTAATTTTTTTTGAACAGATGAGAGGAAAAATTTATTTATTTCAAAAAATGTGTTGATTCAGAACATATGATTTTGAAATGAATGGCCAGTGAAAATTCAGTTCAAGATTCAAGAACATTATTGTCATTGTGCAAGCAAAACAAAATTGCAATTGTGCTCAAAAAGGTACATTTATATTTTTAAAACTTTTTTTTTTAATCAGTAAATTTGAACTCAGCGGCCTCACAGTGGAGTCAAGACAAAGACTCCAAAACATATCATTGAAGAAAAGCTTTGACCCTGAAGTTTCTCAGCACCAAATAGTGGAATGCTCTTCTCTGGCCAAGTCAGTCACCCAACATGAATCACAGTGATCATGGATTTAATTTATTAAAAAGGCTACAAAAATAGACTGTACTGTTTGTAATGAGTCTAATAGTGAAGCCTTGGGCAACCATTGTTACTTAAGCATGAGCACATGGAAAAGAGCCATGTGGTGTACTTTCTCGACAAGGTCAAATGCAACACAAAGAGGAGGGTATGTGCTTGGTAACGAATCACTACAGTCATAAAAAAAAACCCTTTCATTAATTAGGGACCTGTGTGCCAAAGAAGACACATTCCGCTAAAGGGTATCCTAGAAAAATCCACGCAAATGTTAATGATGCCCTCTTCTAAGAGCTCAGGAAGACAAAACTAAGACATGCAGAGTCTTGCTGTACTTCATTTGCAACTATTTTAAGAAAGCTCGTTCAAATTTTGCCTAAACCTTCTCAATTAGAAACATATATGTAAGATGTATAATAAACACCATATGTGTGAGATTATAAAAATTGCATTTGCATGTCTATCCAATTTGCAGACAAACCGAACAGTCAACAATCATTATTGCGCAATGTTTACAACAGACTGAGTAGTATAAAATTTATGCTTGTTCCTTCATCAGGGTTTATAGTTTAAGCATTGTTTCCTTTTTTCATTATCTTAGTGATTACCTTGATTTTTATTTATTTGGCTTGCTTTCAGATTGCCTTAATACTGCATATTCTTAAACCATTTATGTTACAGAACTTTCACCAATAATGTCGACTTGGAATTTTTTGGTGAAAAAAAAAAAAAAAAACTAAGCCATTAAAGGAGCATCACATTGCATTCACACTAGAAGGTGAAGAAGTTGCTGATGAAAGGATAGTTGTATAGTCTAGCAATCAGTTCAGCTCAGAGTTTATGTTAATGATTGTGCTGTACAGTGGTTACTATGACGTTGGACTGTGGATAGGTGAGTTTGTGACCTCACTATGTGACCTCATAATGCATGACTACTGGTTTCTGGATTTAATCTATACACTTCCAGGACATCTGCTGGAACACACATATAACATGACATATGGCTGGACTCGACCTCCTGCAACACTGCCCCATATGGAAATATTCTTACAGCCATTAAGACTGAAAGGCAAGAGGGTCAGTTAGGACCCGATGCAATTCATGACTTCAGAAGCTGCACTTGGCCTGCTAATTGTAGGAAATACTAAGCAAAACAATGCTATCTACTCTCCTTTTATATTAATCTGAAAATATTCTTAAAGAGTGTATTTCAGTTCCTTTATAACACTACAAAGCTACAGAAACCCCAATACACATATTACAGGACTAATGGACGACATATGGTGAAATGTAAGTGCTTTCAAAGCAAGCACATGAAGACTGGAAAAGGACCAGGCAATATAGACAGGTAGTGAAAGTATTAAAAGTGATTCATTGTCATTATTGACACACCACAGCACAGAGTGCACAACAACGAAATTGAACTTCTGCATTTATCTCATATGTGAACAGTGACACACAGCAGGGGGCAGCTATTTTCAGCACCCAGGGAGCAGTGCTTGGGGACGGCACCTTGCTCAGAGTAACTCAGTGGTACCTACTGGCCACGGGATTCAAACCTGCAATCTTTCGGTTACGGGACCGCGTCCCTAACCATTAGGCCACCATCTGCCCCTAGGTGATCCTATTCTCAGCTGACAGGAGTGGAACCTGATATGGTCTTCTGCTGTTGTAGCCCATCTGACCCAAGGTTAGAAATATTGTGCTTTCTGAGATTAAAGTGTGAAGTTCAGAATATCTTTATTGTCATTGTAACAAGTACAACGAAAATGGGAAAAGTTATTTGTGATGTTGATTTACTGTGGTCTTATTGTGAGCTTGGATCCGTCTGGCCATTCTCTTCTCACCTCTGTCATCACCAAAGCGTTTCCACCCACATATCTACCTTTCGCTGGATTCTTTTTGCTTTTCACACCCTTCTGTGTAAACTCTAAAGACTGTTGCGTGAAAATCCCAGGTCACTGTGTTCACCCCCCCTCCCCCATTTCTGAACATTAAGTGAACCCCTTGACCTGAAACTGCATGATTTTATGCATTTCACTGCTGCCACATGGTTGGCTGATTGGCTATTGCATGATTGAGCAGGTGTAAAGGTGTTCCTTTGAAAGTGACCGTTGAGTGTGAAAATTCTGACTGATGGGTCTCTTCTAGGATGCCCCTACAGGGTGCGAATGGTTTGATAAGGATGACAATTATGTAAATCATATGCTATATCCTTCACAGACATCAGACCTTAACACAACTGAACATCTATGTGAGATACTGAACTGGCATGTTAAGACAGTACTCTACACCCTCATCATCAAAATGCTACTGAGGGAATATATTTTGGAAGAATGGTTTCATCCCTTTAGTACAGTTCAGGAAGGGGTAGATCCTATTGGCAGGCACACTGAAACACTGTTTTGGGGGCATGTGCTGGCTCAACTACCTTACTAATTCAGCTCTACATAGTTCGCAGCATTCTGTATTATTACCCTTTATGTTAATATAAGACTGTGCAAATATGCAGCTTTTATGCAGATGCAGATAACAGGTAGAAATTCTTGAAAGCAGACAATGGTATGCCAGGCTTAATCTCTTAAATGTGCACCTACGAGAAGTTTAATCCTCAGGAAGACCCCTCATGGATTGACACAATGCTCCAGCTGTGCTTTGGATTGGAGTGGGCTGAACAGCATCTTTTCTTCCAAATTTCTGTAACGAACCTGGTGAAAGGGTGGCGGTTCTCACAAAGGACATGATGAAAGGTGTATAAGAGCAAACCTGAAGCCTTCTATAAGATTCACAGTTCATTATTCTCTATGTTCAGGAGGCAGCAGTCTCTGCCAAGAATCTAGAGGCTTCATCAAACCTTGTGGCAAGCTTCTTTTCGCACAAAGGCCAACCATGATCAACAATATATTCGAAATAAAAGAGCATTAGAAAGAAGCTGAAAATGTCTCAAAACACTAACACGGGTCATGAGAGCCTGAAGGAAGAAAGTGTTTATAGCAATAATGGCTATAATAGGCTTCATGGTGGACCTAATATTTGCTCAGGAAGAGTTGACAGTCACATAACAATGAAGCACAAAGAGAAAATGCTGCTTGGGAAAGTTTGCTCTTCATGTAGTTTGTTCTAAAGTTTAGCAAATGTACAATAAATAGAAGTTTACTGTCCGCAGTGACTCTTCCATAGTGTAAATCTATTCTACGTAAGAGCATTAAAACCAAGTTCACTCTTGGTTTTGCTTAAAAATATTCTTTGACAAAGTAAGTAAAAAAAATGGCGTTAAGTAAATGAACAAGTATTCATAAACTTACTGGATGCAGTAAGTATTATCTCATAACCAATTGTAACCTATGACTTTTACTTTTCTGTATATAATTTGTGTTTGTGTATGCAGAGGTGGCTATTTCTGTGTGAGTATGTTTGTGTAATGATGGTGATCTGGACAGGCAGGGGTGTGGGAGATTCTGGGTTGCGATCATGACAGTGTACCTCATACGGTAGGTATACAGTAGTTTTTCTTTATTGTTTTATTTTTCTTTTTTACCTGCCTAGGGCCTGCAGACGTAAATTGGTTAATAGAGTAACTCTGCTTCTCAGTTGAGATTATCATTTTTTTCTGCATGCTCCCTGAATAAACTTAAACAGACATAAACCAACACTCCCTACAGTTACCTATAACACAGCACTTATTTAAAGTGGACAATATGTTATAATTTACATTCTTTTAAAATGGCCAGCTCTGACGTCTCTTATCTACAGTTGCTGTGTGACCTTTCTGTTGCCTCCAGGACGTCTCCAGCATTTCAAGCCTTTCACTATGTTATGTCCCAAGCAATGATAACCCTTAGCAATTGCATCAACAGATGCTTCTGTGTATCAGAGACAGACAAGCAAGATTCCATTACTTTATGAATGCAAAAACTCCAAACAAATGAACTAGAGAAGTGAGGGTATGAAATGCTACTAATCCCTAATCAAGGGCAAATGATATTCAAAACTGGGCAGCAAAAATGCTGAAAAGTTACTGTTACCAATTAGGACATGAAAGAACACACCTGAATTTAGTTTCTCATTTGTAATGGATCTAAAAACATGAAGACAATAGGATTACCTAGCATGGTGAGTCCAAATCGCAAAAGGCTACCTACCGAAAATGTTTTCAAAACCAGAAGAAAGACGTTGTCCTATGTTTTCCGCCGCCACTTTGATCACACAGGAAAAGCGGAGCATTTTATAGACTAGGAAGTCATTTGAAATAGATTTATTTTTGACGATTGTGACATGGTGTAGTAGTATTTGTGATAATGATAAAGTGATACTTTATTCTACAGTATCTAACCTACTGTATATTCTACCAGAAATTTACCAGATCTTCGTTAGTATTTGCTAGTATCTTGTCAATGTCCTAGTGAATTGTGGCCCGCCTCAGGCTATTTACTTAGAGCTACCTTCATAAATATTAAGTCAAATCTCTCAAAATTGTAGAATTCCAAAATCTGTCTCATTAACATATGTTGCTATGCAATCCAGGACTGTGTCAGAGAATTTCCATGGAAATTACCAAAGAATGTTACAACACTCCACCGTTTCCCGTCACCTTTAAATGGATCTGCAACTTTTATGAGCACAAGGAAAGAAACTAAAATGACACATCATACATTTCTCCCTAAAAATGCCAAAGTCAATTAATGACATACATGCACAATAACAATACGTTCCATAACGTCATCCAGATATTAAAGCGAAAAAAAAAAAAAAAAGTAGACATGACACTACAGAGGAACCTGAAATATGGAATAGATATAAAGTCTTATTTCTTATTGAAGAGTAAGAAGGATATTTTTCTAAACGTATTTTGTTGAAATAGAAAAAAACTTCACTGAATACATGGCACACCTTAGGAATTTCCGTAAGCACTTTCCCTTTTAATAAACAAACGCTTAGTGTAAACACTCACAAAATAAAACCCATCACAGACACAAGGATCCTATAAATTCAGAAGTCCACATTCTGTCAACAGCTGTGAACAGGTACAGAACATTTTATTACTGATTACCTCAAAGTATGTGCGCATCTATTTCCTAGGTTATTTTCCTTCAGACCAAAACAATGCGGAGAATGTGCCCATGACAGATGACCTTTGTATTCCCCAAATATGGACAGAGTATTCATGTTTACCAGGGTCACAGCTTTCAGACATTATTTATGTGAAAGGAATGTCTAAAATTACAAAAAAAAAAAAAAAAACAAAACTGGTCAAAATTGCAATGCATGGCTTTTTACGCAAGAAAAGTATTAAATAAATTAAGTGAATTACACAGACCTATA
>JAOVYU010000011.1:18494396-18508274 GCA_025674565.1 Synodontis membranacea | reverse complement strand
AAAAGGAAGTGCATCAGGAAAACATGAAGGGCCAGATATCCATTACTGCAGAGCTCATAGGAAGTACTACTGTATCTTTCTGCAGAACTCGTGATAAAAGTGGCTGAGAAAGTATATGACTGTGGTTACCATTTTATTGAAAGGAGAGAACACTGAGCTGTTCAAAAGATGGACCGAGTTGAGAACTGCTTCATCCGTCAAACCTTCCACTGAGTCAAAACTGATAAGATCAGTGACAACAAGAGCAAGATGTTTAAAACCTCACAGGAATGATGACCTGGAGTCTTGTGTACTCTTGCAGAAAACCTACATATGTTTCCACTTATCTGGGAAAGCCAGCAATGTGATAAGTGACCAGAAGCTTTTTAGCTAATCAGTTTGCCGGGGCATGATGATGTCAAGTCTACTTTAAAGTCATACTAGCCATTAGAGACAACTTTTCTTTGTCCAGAACACCAAGTTCAGTCCATAGGACCATGGGCCAAGTCTATAACAGATGAACCAACACACACACACACACACACACACACACAAATTCCCCCAATGACCATGGTTCTGTAAAGTTGCCCTCTAAAGTGTAAAATGAAAGGTCTAAAGTCTACAGTCTAAATTGAATATGTGATGAACAAGCACATTACATATTGCCTTGATTGACTAGATCTGGACATTAGGTTCAGTGAAGATGTAGAAGCACAAAAAATAAAATAAAGACCAGCATGCTTCATTAAATTTATTTCACTTCATTAATCCTGTGTAGGTATTACATTTGGGCCCTACTTACATTACACCTTTTCAAACTTCCTGTGTATCATGTGCATGTTCATCTCCCACACCCATACTATTTCATAAACAGTCAGCAACCTACTAGCCCCAGTATGACTAGTAGTTCTATCTAGACCAGCTTAACATTCAACACCAAAGCATGGCTACCAAGCAACAAGTTTTTCCACCACTGCACCACTTTTTAACGCTGTCTAACTTAAAATATTTGTTTTAAAAAAAATAGTGGGTGGGAGTGGTGGCTCAGTGGTTAAATCTTTAGACTTTGTTTCAGAAGGATCAGGGTTCCAACCCCAGCACCCTCAAGCTGCCATAGTTGGGATGCTCATCTGTTCAAATGTATGACAACTGTCACTTTAAATAAAATTTTCGCCAAATATACAAATCGCAGCTCTATACAAATACTGGAATGGCATCCATGACCAAATAACGGCAAAGTCAGTCAGGCTGAAACCATGACGTAAATTAATTTAGCTTTTATTTCTAAAAGAAGGAACCAGCTGGGGTGGTTAAATGGAGTGATTTACCACTTTGATAGGGCAGTTTAGGGCAGTTATCCATGTGTCCACATTTCGTTGTAAACAGACACACAGAGGCCTCAGTGCTTGTGCCTACCTGGATGATGGGAACACCTGAACAGGTGGTCACTGCTCTAAACCTGTTGGAAACACACTCAGACTGTTTGGGTCCAAGAAGATTGTTATTCATACTTCAGACACCAAAGAATGAAAAAAAAAAAAAAAAACACACACAAAAAACCAAATCACTACTTATGATTACTGTGCCAAATTAGTTAAAAAAAAAATAAATAAATAAAAAATAAAAAAAGAAGAATTCCTTTAGACTGTTACATACTGCTTACATATGTGACAGTGAACCTGCATTAATGGAAAGGTGCATTCCACCAAAATTTTCCAACCACTTTCACTGGATGTCTGATCTGCAAGCTTCAAGCCTGAGAGGGGTGGGGTGCCTTCTTTTGTCCTCTTTGAAATTTACTACCTGGGGAGGACTCTAAATCAACCTGTGTGGCCTATGAAGATTGAAGTTGCTCTGCAGTCTTCTTCCATGCTGTTCGTGAGAAATTAGTGCTTGCCTCTCAATGCATTCCTCAGCACAAACAGTCATGTGAAGTAAACAAGATGCAGACGCTTGCCAGACTCGACCACTCCCATCCACCTCTTGGCAGAATCAGGGTTCTAGTGGCGAAAGCTGTTCCAGCCCATTACTAAAGCAGATGCACCTGGGACAATCAAAGACATGGCGGAGATTATCATTGCTTAGACCGACCACAGGCATGCTTTATTGGATGACTACTAGGTGCTTTTTTTTCCTCACACCTGGGAAATTCCACCAGCATGCACCAGACATGTAGGAAAAGAACAAAATGTCTAGAATTTTATCTTATGGTTTATTTGCTAGTGAAAATGTATAATGGGGCACAAGGATCAATTTTAACAACAAGGAGAGCCTACAGTCAACGTATAGATCACGATGCATGGCTTTAGTCTTTGAATTATGCATCCTTGAATCAAATTACAGAGCTACTGACATAAGATCAAAGAAGGGTGTATTTTGTTAGGATGTTCCACCTCTGTTCATAGATATAGTATGGAATGAGCCTGTAAGTGGTGGTCAGGTATCCAAGGTGTCAAGCTAACAAGACAAATTACTATAGGGTCATTAATGTGAAATCACTCTCGGAAGTTTGTTGCTGCACATCTCAGATTTCTGTCTTACTTTTTGTAGTTGCTATTTGTGACCTAAGGCTAAATTAGGTGCAATTGTTCAGTTTACTTTATATATTTTCATACTTTTTCAGTGCCCAAAATATTTAATAGTAACTGACCCAAAACATTTTATCTGGCAACCCATGTCTGGGTTCAGTATCTTCAGAAATATCAGTCTGAGCCTCATCCATGTCCGAGTTGACATGGAATGACCCTATAAGTTTGCGATTGGATGAATATAGCCTGTTAGGAACTAAGTGTTTATGTCTTAAATTTCAGGTAAAGATGGACTTCAATAATTAAGCACAGTCCAGTGACAAAGTCCTCCTTCGACCACTTCGTCCTGGTCAGGGTCACGGTGGATCTGTAGCCCATCCCAGGGGCACTGGGCACAAGGTGAAAATACATCCTGAATGGGACAGAAGTCTATCGCAAGACAAGACACGTAATACATGATTCATTCACATCACTTCCTTTGTATGCCATTGGCTGCCCCAGGGGGAATTATGCTAAACTACATGCAGGTTTAGCAGCCAGGATTAAAGTGCATGTAGAGTAATCTTCGGCTCAGTAAAGACGTTTAAAACCTGACTATACCTAATTTTCAGATGTTTATTTGTGTTTTGTAGATTTCATTGCATTCCAAATGTACTTATGATTGATTCAGTGCATGTTTGATTATTGAAATAAATCAAAGTAGTTATTTTCCACCTTTATGGGGGTATTGGGGTCATTTTTTTAATAATATATTGTGCTGTAAAAAAGTGACTTTCAGTCATTAGTGTGCTGTAATCATATTCTGTCACACTGCTTTCCCTTCCATTTTGCACTGCACTGACTTGCCAGGCTCAGCTGTGACCAGAGGTGTGACTCATGATAAGATCTATGCCACATAAAGTAATCTGCCCTTTGTCCAGTCTCCTCACCTACTTTGCTGTGCTCTTGCTCCAACAGTCTACTACAAAGCAATTTTGTCATCATCCATAGAAAAGGAATCAAAGTTGAATAAAAGATACTTTGTTTTGTTGCGGTGTGAATGAACCAAAGTTTAATTAAATATTTTTTGTCTTGCATATTTCATTCCCAGCAACCTCAGCCAGAAAGCTAGTTTATGGTTTGTGAGTGATAACCCTACTCTTTACACTGCTACTGTATAAAAGGTAAATAAACAGTATCCTGAAACTGTATAAATAAGAACTTTTGTCTATGGTGCGAATAACATGTTCCCAGACTCACGCTCCTGTTGCCTTTGCAAATTTGTCCACACTTCCAAGATTAGCAGATTTTAAAGTTGCCTTTTAACAAATGCCTTGTCTTCTTCCATTCAAGTGAATCTGCTTTTATATGTGGTATTTTATATTTGCATCTGGTGTGACCACAGGTCAGTGAGCATGTAACCAATTTTTTACCAACCTATTTTTTGGAACGTGTGAGGAAACCTGAGTCCCATGAGGAATCACACAGACAACAGTAACCTGAGCATAGGATTGAATCCTGGACCCTGAAGCTGTGAGTGAACAATGTTACTTGTAGTGCCAACCTGTCACTAAAGAATTAGCTATTGATCTTTCTATTAACACTTTTGACGAAATGTAAGAAAAGTTTCATAGCTGCTCCTATTAGTGTAGCCAATCTTACAAAACCCACGAAGAAAACCCTCCGTACATTATCATCTTAAAGTAATGTCTCCATGGCTGAACCATGAGAGCAAAGCAGTAACCTTTCACTCTGATGTTGATGAGCTGTGCATGTACGTACAATAGGTCATTACTTTAGAAGAGAGGGTAAATAGCAAAAATGGCTTGCAAATGACCCAGCAACCTCTAAATCTTAAGTTACAGCAAACATCTTTCCCTGGAGGTCTCTAAGGTGAAGGTCAATCCCTTGACCTTCTCCACAACACAATTCCAGTGAAATGCTGTTAGCCCAAGTGAACGAAACCAGCTGACAACAGTATCACAGTCTCCAACACACTCTTGTTGAAAGTGTTAATCACTATATTAAGCAGAAAAGATCCCAAATGAAGAACAGGGTCAGTTTAAAGCAGCATAATTAAACAAAAAGGTTTTAGCTGAAAATCCAATTTTTGTCAATGTTCTACAGCCTTGAGGCATTGATGCAACATTAAGATAAACATCATTCACTGAGCTACCAACCTCCACTCCTCGGAATCAGTTTAACGTCAAGTCTGACATGCAAAGACTGTACAATAATCAAAGGCAGCAGAGTCAGACTTGAGGGCAAAAACTGAGATTTGTGATTACTCTCTTCTGTCAAACCAAATTCAGCCAATGCTGTCCACCATTAGGATGAACTGCATTAGTTCAGTTAAATGGTTAGCACAAACATTTTGAAGCCCTCCCACCATCCATCTAACATTTGCTCAGATAATCTAAACAGAATCCATTTTAACTAAAAACAATGGGAAATGGTTGCCTGGTCCTCTTTAATAATACTTCAGAGAAACACAAGCAGCAATACATTCACATTTACGGCATTAGGCAGATGCTCTTATCCAGAGCAACTTACTCAAGCGCTTTAAAGTTTCTATCCGTGAATACATTCAGATACTGGTTCACTAGAACCCAGCTTAAGGATACAATCTGTTATGAGATTATTGAATGATAAAGCATGCAGGCAGATTTATTTATTTTTTTTTTTTTTATGTGAATATGTGCTAATCTAAGTATTTCCGTAAGAGGAAGGTCAGTAGAACACAGCTAAGATCTGGGAAAGAAATCACTATTGCACAACAGCTTGAGATGACTGTGACTTATTATGGCTTGGAAATTAGATGAAGACTTCATAAGATAAACTCTCATCTTTAACTGACTGAAACGAAACATGGCACGTACCATTAGGGTGATCTTGGGATAAAAGATTTCACTGATAAAGTTTTCCTCAAACTGTGCACCTAGGCTGGAAATTACTCTTGAACATGTAAAATGAAAGCTTTGCTATAAAAAAAAGGTACATTTATATATCCAAAATGTTCTTTAGCTGTGTCAAACATACATTGTTAATTGTTTCATGGTCAATTGTACAAGCTGGAAAATACCGTCTACTCGCCCATAATACTAAATTACTATTTCAGTGAACATAGTGATATTGAGTTTTTTTTTTTTCCATGTACATATTCTATACTCATAAAAAAAAAAGGTTCAGTGTGATATCAGAAAAGTTTCTTTGATTTGCATTTGAACCCTTAAATTTCCTCCATAGAACCATATAACAGAAGTTGTTTTATTCTTTTATTTTTGCCGCCAAATAATAAATAGAATAAATCATTTTTGGTAGAAATATACAAATTCCTATAGATTTATTTTTTTTCTTTGAAAGTAAATATGAGAATATATCAAGATGGGTTCAGAAGGGCCTCTAGCGGACAGACGTGGGTTCTGTCCCAAACTGGCCGTTAATTGGTTGTCAATATTACGCCACCTAGCCTATATGATAACCTGGGGTAAATGACAACGTCCTACCGGTTAAGTAGCCCACGACAGTTGGACGTAGCCATTTGTTTCCGTTGTCGGTTTGCAGGAATGTCTCTCCTTTTCCCCTGAGCGCGTTCCAGACGGAGCTGAGCTGTGTGAGGTAAGCGGACCTCCGAGCCTCTGATTGGAAGAGACGCGCTCGCAGGAATGTCATGAAACTATTTAAATAGCACTTTGTCCTCTCCGGCAATAGAGTCTGAGCTGCTTAACACGAGGGAAAAGTTACGAAGTGGACGGGAAATCGGCAGTTGAAACTTGTATCATCGGAATTTACCAGGGTTGTTGGACTATACTTGTTTATTACTTTTTTAACACGGAAACAGGTACAGTTTGCAAGTTACTTAGAATTGCTTACAACAGATACACCAAGTNNNNTATATAAATTTTTATATTTTACTAAAACTTATACGTGCTGTTTACAGGAACAAGAGAAGAAGCTCTGCAATGAAGTTAACAGGAATATTTTTATTAGTGATGCTTAGGAGCTGCGAGAGCGCAAGAGTGGCAGGTGAGTAATCTAGATCATCCCTGCAGCTACAAATAAAAATAAAATAAAAATAACTAGCCTAAACACAAACAAGCAACAAACAAACAAACTCGCAACTAAAGGGAAAAATATATATATATAACATAGTTCCCATAGGCATGTAATCAACAATTACGCACAGAGTTAAAAAATGAGGCGCAAAATGCAACCACTCATCTTTTGCTCTCTGACTGTTCCTTTTAGAAAGCAGAGACGACAACAGCGTGTACGACCTGTTCGATCTCGTTCAAGTGCCTAGGAAGAACCACGGGGTCATGCTCGTGAAGGGCGACGACCCGTACAGTCCCGCCTACAAGATCTTAAATCCGGACCTGATCCCGCCAGTGCCCGAGGGTGCTTTCCGAGACCTGGTGGACTCCGTGCAGGCGGAGCGCGGCTTCCTCTTCCTGGTGAACTTCAAGCAGGCGCGGCGCACCAGGGGCTCCCTGTTCACCGTGGAGAAGCGCGACGGCTCCGGCACCCTGTTCGAAGTCATCTCCAATGGCAAAGCCAACACGCTGGACATCGTGTTCGCCACGGAGAACAAGCAGCAAGTGGTGTCCATCGAAGAAGCGGAACTGGCCACTGGTCACTGGAAGAATATTACGCTCCTCGTGCAGGAGGACAGGGTGCATTTCTATGTCGGATGTGAGGAGGTGAACAACGCCGAGCTGGACGCGTCCATCCAGAGCATACTCTCTCTGGAGACGCCAAGCGTGGCCGATCTGAGGATCGGCAAGGGAGCCGTGAATGACCGATTCATGGTAATGCGCGACCCCTGAGTAATCGTGGAGAGTTATGCACTACATTTATTTATTCAAGATTATTGATTGGGTTTGTCTGTTAATCTATTTGCTTACTTTGCTTTTGAACTTACTTATTGCTTCTTTTTTTTTTCAGGGTGTACTGCAAAACGTCCGATTCGTTTTCGGGACCACGCTGGATGCAATACTGAGGAATAAGGGATGTCAGAACTGTAAGTCTACAGTTAACTCTGCGTAACTCGCTCGTGCTTCTGGACTGCAGCGCTGCCTTAATGCGCGCGAGTCATTGCAAAACGGTCTCAAGGGCAAGTGCATGTCACACTCCAAAACACAACGATTGCCCATGCATCGTTCAAGCTACTGAATGATCAGAATGTAGACTGTAGTTGGAGCAGAAAGCTGTTGCTCTTTTTTTTTTTTTTATCTTTAAGTAAATATTTCTAGAGTTTTATAAGTGCTAAGTTTATAAATTGACTTCCAGTGAAGTGAAGTGGCTCCAGGACTAGTAGTTTGTTTTTGTCTAATATTTGTAATATAAGATGAGTGATAAGTACCGATTTGAGAAGTGGAGTATACTACATTGGATGAACATTAACATAATTTCTGCAAATAAATTCACTGAAATATTTCTGTTCCAGCCGTTACTGATGTTATAACTCTACATAATCCAGTTAATGGATCCAGCCCAGCTATCAGGACTGATTATACTGGCCACAAAACAAAAGGTAAATACAATTAATCAGATCAGTAAAAAGAATATTCAAATAATTCTTTATGCATGGAAATTTACTGTAAAGCCTGTGGCTATAACTGTTCCTTTCCCTCATAACAGATTTGCAGATGATCTGTGGCTATACCTGTGAGGACCTGGCCAGCATGTTTAAGGAACTAAAGACACTTGGTGTAATGGTGAAAGATCTGACTGACAAACTCCGCAAAGTGGTGAGAAGGGTTTTTTGTTGTTGTTGTTGTTGTTTAGACATGTTAATGTTCGTAAACTCTTAATTTGAAATACGGTTTTAGTCATGTTTTATTGGATG
The DNA here is from genome assembly GCA_025674565.1 of Synodontis membranacea. Classification (NCBI taxonomy): domain Eukaryota; kingdom Metazoa; phylum Chordata; class Actinopteri; order Siluriformes; family Mochokidae; genus Synodontis; species Synodontis membranacea. Next base: position 18,499,940 of record JAOVYU010000011.1, on the reverse strand, counting down.
CACTGCATTTTAGAGTTATGTGTACTCGGTACATTAGACATTAACACTAAATGCCAATATCACACTCAGTGAAATTATTCTACTTTGCTTTCTAGACGAATGAGAACCCTCTGCTTGGTGGAAACTTGGGAATCTATACTGGTGTCTGTCTCCACAATGGCATTGTGCATAAGAACAAGGAAGAATGGACAGTGGATGACTGCACTGAGTGTACCTGCCAAGTAAGCCGACCTTTTGGAGCATATTCCATTCAGAACTGCAATAGGATTCAGTGAGTGAGACAGATGATATAATCTATAATCCAGTTTAAGAACCCCAACCACCATGAAAAATGGTCTATACAGTCCTTCACAAGTACAACAAGGAACCCTACAAAGGGATATTCAGTTGTTTAGAGTTTAACAATGCTATGTTGCCAAGATTATGACCTGTATTTTTTTTTTTAAGTTTTTCTTTTGTTTGCTATTTTTTTGTTCATATTTTAAAGATTTGATGAATTATGTAGCTCTGAACTTTGTCAAATTCAACCCAGCTTTTGTTTATACTAAATAGTGTAATTTTGTCAGAACCTATGTATCTAATGTCCTTAGTTATTAACAAAGTGTTTATGGTAATTGCAGAACTCAGCAACAGTGTGCCGTAAGATTTCCTGTCCCTTGCTCCCCTGTGCCAATGCAACTGTTCCTGATGGTGAATGCTGCCCACGATGTGGAACTCGTAAGTACTTTTTAATAAACATTAAATAAGTTTACAACTGTAGTAAATCAGCATCATTTGCAATTTTTTTTCTAGCCAGCAGTGAGGAAGGAAAAATCTATGTGAATATGCCACAGTCTCTAAATCACTAAGATATTGTAATGACCTGAACTGGTTAAGGGAAAACTGGTGTTGGCGTCTGGCCAAAATAAAAAGCAAAGCTTTTCACTTCACATCAAGGGATGGTCATATGTGCCTAGAACATACATGTGAAAACCATATTCAACTAAATTTTAGCATTTTCAAATGTACATTTATAAATGTCATTAAAGCATCTTGGAAGAAAATTCAAAGGTGTTTTCTGTATATGCAACATGCTGCCTTTTTCCTGACAGTCCAAGAGTGTGGTTCATACCAGGGCTCCCAGGACAAGTCTGTCTTGAGAGGCCTAGGCTGAATTGAGTCCATTAGGGACCTGCATTAAAAAGGTTTTCTCCTCTTTGCTGCTTTAGAAAGAGGGAATAGCTCTATTGTCTCGCTTTCCTCTCCCTCAACAGCCAGTGACTATGCTGAGGATGGCTGGTCCCCCTGGTCTGAATGGACTCATTGTTCTGTGTCCTGTGGAAGGGGCATTCAGCAGCGTGGCCGCTCATGCGACCGCATCAATAACAACTGCGAGGGCACATCTGTGCAAACGAGAGACTGCTACCTCCAGGAGTGTGACAAGCGCTGTGAGTTGTGTTCCAGCAATGCAAAAGCATTAATAATGCTGAAAAAATAGAAAATAACCATCCACCACAACTTTTGACTCTCATTTATCTTTCTCAGTTAAGCAAGATGGCAACTGGAGCCACTGGTCTCCATGGTCCTCTTGCTCTGTTACCTGTGGATCAGGTGTTATTACACGCATCCGTCTATGCAACTCTCCCACTCCCCAGCTGGGAGGAAAAGAGTGTCAGGGCCAAGGCAGGCAGACTGAAAAATGTGAGAAGTCACCATGTCCAAGTAAGTGTGCTAAACAAACAGTTAAATTGGTATTTATCAGTTTGAGGAATCTAACAGCCAAATAAGGTTTATTGTGACTTGTTTAATGAGCCCATCTATTTGCTTAGTCAATGGTGGTTGGGGGCCATGGTCACCTTGGGATGCCTGTTCAGCAACCTGTGGAGGTGGTGTCCAAAATCGCAAACGTCTTTGTAATAGTCCACCACCCAAGTATGATGGCAAAGACTGTGTTGGTGATGGAAAGGAAACCCAGTTGTGCAACAAGCAAGCCTGCCCTATTGGTGAGTCTCCATGCTATTCACATGCTCATTCACACAGAAGCATCTTTTTAAATGTGAATAAGCATCTTCTTTAATTCCTTTTTCTTAGACGGATGTCTGTCCAATCCCTGTTTTGCTGGAGCCAAGTGTACAAGCTTTCCAGATGGGTCGTGGAAATGCGGAAAATGCCCAGCAGGTTATTCTGGCAATGGCATTAACTGTGAGGACATTGATGAGGTGAAGGACTTTTACAGAATCATCATTCTGTAACATCAAACAAATTAGACTTTTTTTTTAATTTATTTGATTTTATTTTTTTTAGAAAAACCAATAACTAGTCTTTTCTTAACAGTGCAAGGAGGTTCCCGATGCTTGCTTCGAATTTAATGGAGTCCATAGATGTGAAAATACAGTACCTGGCTACAACTGCCTGCCATGTCCTCCACGCTTCAGTGGTTCACAGCCATTTGGCCGTGGATTGGAAGATGCTGCTGCAAAGAAACAGGCAAGTAGCAAAATCTAGTGTATTATAGTCACAGAAAACATCCTGGAATAGAATGGTCTTTTGACATGCCCTATTTGCAGGTGTGCACACCTCGTAATCCCTGCCTTGATGGAAGCCATGATTGCAATAAGAATGCCCGCTGCAACTACCTAGGCCATTTCACAGACCCCATGTTCCGCTGTGAGTGCAAGCCTGGCTATGCTGGGAATGGACACATCTGTGGAGAGGACACAGATCTGGATGGCTGGCCTAATGCTGAACTTGTGTGTGTGGAGAATGCTACATATCACTGCAAGAAGGTTGGGGGAAAAACGATTCAGTTAAAGAAATGTTTATTCAATACCAGTACTTTTTACTGACTATTTTCACATGTTTATGACTATAGGACAACTGCCCAAACCTTCCAAATTCTGGTCAGGAGGACTATGACAAGGATGGAATTGGTGATGCTTGTGATGATGATGATGATAATGATGGCATTCCTGATGACAGGGTAAAATACCTTTGTTTTATATACCAAAGGCTAAGACACAAACTACCTGTGACCCTCTACAAGAAAGTTTGTTTATACTGAATATACATGCCGTCATTGGCCTTTTATTTATTAATTGGGTGAAGCTAAATTCTGCAGCAAGACAATGCTGCTTTTCCCAGATCCAAACCTCAAACTCCAATAATGAGGTAACACTTCAAAGGCAAGCAGTTTATCCTGTTAATTCCAATATTACATTTGGTCTCGGTTTTAGATTAATGCTCAGGTGCACAAACTTGGACAGCTATAAATAAAAAAATCCATGCCATATCAAAAACCCATATGAAATTACTCTAATTTGTAATGCCTTTTAAGCAGTGCCCGCATAATCAATTTGCCTTATTTTCAAACAGGACAACTGCCCATTCATTTTCAATCCCAGACAGTATGATTATGACCGGGATGATGTTGGTGACAGCTGTGATAACTGCCCATACAATAGCAACCCTGACCAGACTGACACAGACAACAACGGTGAAGGTGATGCATGTGCTGTGGACATTGATGGAGATGGTAAGAAAACTGATAAGCTAGCGAAATCAAATTTAACATCTCTTTTAACATGATCCAGGTTTGTAATGTTGACCTACTTCTTCAGGTATTCTGAATGAAAAGGATAACTGTCCTTATCTATACAATGTGGATCAAAAAGATACTGATCTGGATGGAGTTGGTGACCAATGTGATAACTGCCCTCTGGAGCACAATCCTGACCAGGTATGCCTCAGACAGAGCATGACATATCTGATACATCTGTTCTTCTCTATAATCCACATTGATCCATCTGTTGTTCATCTCAACTTTTTTGCCTTTGTTATATGAAAAGCCCAACAGGTAGTTGCAGGGAAGCACAGTTACAAGGGATTATCACACTATGTAAAGTTGGAATAAATCCTCTTTAGTGTTGGGGCACAGAGTACAATAACACAAAAGTGAGGCTTTTCAAGGGTAATTACTAATGCTGAGCAAGTCCAAAGGGAATGCAGGGAGGGGTGGGTTTTACTGGGGAATTGATTTGCTAGTGGGCTTATACATGCCCCGTAGGCACTAAATCCCTAAGGATCACACCTGTGCCATGGTTAAATGAGGAGGAGGAATTCATGCCTGTGGAACAGTATGAGTGTGGTATGCCAAGGTCCAGGGTCTCCAGAGACTGCTACAGGCCTAGTAGGGGACAGGTTGTGGCTTATCATAGAGAAAAGCAGAGGCAATCTAAGCAGTTTAACGGACTTAGGAATACTGCGATGAAGAGAGATCATCATAAAACAGTCACATTAGCATTGCTAATTTTAACATTTGTTATCACACTTGATTCACAGCTTGATACAGACTCTGACCGTGTAGGAGATAAGTGTGACAGCAATCAGGACATCGATGAAGATGGTCATCAAAACAACCTGGACAATTGTCCTTATATTCCCAATGCCAACCAGGCTGACCATGACAAAGATGGCAAAGGAGATGCTTGTGATTATGATGATGACAATGATGGCATCCCTGATGATAAAGATAACTGTAGACTGGTTTTCAACCCAGATCAGTTGGACACTGATGGTTAGTTTTGTGAAATGCAAAGCTGAAATACTGTGCTCTTTCCTAAAACATTTTTGCCTTCCAATTTATGTAGCTGAAAATCTTTCTGAAAATTCACTTCTTCTTTGTCTAGGTGATGGACGTGGTGATGCTTGCAAGGACGACTTTGACCAGGACAACGTTCTGGACATCTATGATGTGTGCCCAGAGAACTTCGACATCAGTGAGACTGACTTTCGCAAGTTCCAGATGGTGCCTCTGGACCCCAAGGGTACATCCCAGATTGATCCTAACTGGGTCGTCCGTCACCAGGGGAAAGAGTTGGTTCAGACAGTTAACTGTGACCCAGGCATTGCTGTTGGTATGTTCCAACCTCAGAGCCTTGCTAGATCAGTATCACTACTAAGAAATCATTCTGACCAATTTCTTGTGTATTCCTCAGGTTTTGATGAGTTTAATGCAGTGGACTTCAGTGGGACCTTCTTCATAAACACAGAGAGAGATGATGACTATGCAGGATTTGTGTTTGGTTACCAATCCAGCTCCCGCTTCTATGTGGTGATGTGGAAGCAGATAACTCAGACCTACTGGTCCAGCACACCCACCAAGGCTCAGGGTTACTCAGGGCTGTCAATCAAAGTGGTTAACTCAACCACAGGACCTGGTGAACACCTAAGGAATGCCCTTTGGCACACTGGGGATACTCCTGGACAGGTAACCCAAGTCACCATGGTGCCATTTCGAATACGACTTTCTTGCATTCCAGGCCAATGGTTTAATTATTTTATTGCTTATTTCTCTGTAGGTCCGCACACTCTGGCATGACCCTAAGAATGTTGGTTGGAAGGACTTTACTGCCTACAGATGGCACCTGACTCACAGACCAAGAACAGGACACATAAGGTATTGTCTAAAGGATTCAAACAGTCCACTCCAAACATTCCAGGATTTCTGCGAGCAGTCCTGCAGAAACTATTGTTCTTATAAATCTAAATAACTCCAACATCATCTAC
>JAOVYU010000011.1:18470862-18481627 GCA_025674565.1 Synodontis membranacea | reverse complement strand
TTACACTACTAGTTACTGAAAAAAGTAATATTATTACAGTAACGCGTTACTTTGTAACGCGTTACACCCAACACTGTCCATGCTTGACTGATAAACTACCTAAAACGTGCTTTTAATGGGGGAGTTTTGATAAATAAAAAGATATTTACTGGGTCATGAACTTATACAACACCCTGTCATATATTGTTACCCAATCATATTGTTTCTCTGGGTGCAGTTCACAATAATCAGCTACATTTTAGCAATCATTTCAGATTTATACACTTTACGCCACGTCCCCCAGACTTGTCTGCCTGGGATGGTCTGAACCCTACCTCACATATGATTATGTCACATCTGACAGTATTCTGACAACCATCATACACATCCATCAACATTTGTGGCTAATCTAACTTCCTTTATTTCTTCAATTCTGACATTGGAATATGCAACCTCAACACTACATCAAGGACAGACATGCATAGTCTTGCATGAGGAAAACAGGAGCATTCTTAATTTTTATACAGTTGTATCATGTTTCCTCCAATTCAAGTGTGTAGACTTATTAGGTTAATGGTGTGTGGCAGCTGAACAATGCCTTCTACAATCCCAGCAGATAGAAAAACAGGATAACAGGACAAACTTGCACAAATGCCTGCACATAAATGGTGGTGGTGGGGAGGATGTTTTAGATGGGGGACAGACAAACAGCTAGGCATAAAAACATGGTCTAGACTGTGTTTATGTTTTCCTGCCCTGTTCTTAAGATGCATTTAGAGTCAAATGGAGCTGCAGTGTAAGCAGGGGGAAGCCCTTATTGGCCCTGATGTCTGCTATAATTACAGTCTGGGCAAAGAACAAGACAACTATACTAACTGTCCAGAAGAATAGTGAAAGAAGTGACAACCTGCTTTGTGCGAATAAAAAGGTTATGCTGGACAAAATTGTTAGACAAAAGATGAAGCTAATGAGTTGAAGGAATAATATGTAAAACACTTTTTGTTTAGTTATTTTGAATGAAGTTGTATAAAATCGACACGGGGTCACAATTATACATACAGGGTCAAAAATATACATACACCCATTTAGATTATTAATTACTGTATGTGTATTAACTCACCAAAATGTCTTTTAATTTGTCAAGGCCAAGGCCTCATAACTTCCTGTAGTAAGCTGGTAGCTTCTCAGCTGCACAACATAAAAAAGGGTTTGTTTTACAAAGTTCAAGTTAATGGGAGGGGTAGCATTATTGCCAAGGTCTGGAAGAAGACCCAAACTATCATCGTCTGGTGAGAGGAAAATGATTTGTACTGTATGGTCAGGAACATCACAGGAAAAATCTGAACTGGAAGCTGCTGGAACACTGTCTACAGTCAAGAGAGTTTTCATTGACATTGACTGAGAGGCTAATATCCATGCAAAAAAATTGACACCTTAAAGCTTGAATAAAGTTTGCAGCCGACCACATGGACAAAGAAAAAGCCTTCTGGAGGAAAGTTTTATGGTCAGATGAGACAAAGATTTGAGATGTTTGGCCACAATGACCAGAGGTACAGAGGAACACGGTACCAACTGTTAAGCACTGCGGTGGGAGCATCAGGCTCTGGGGCTGTTTTGCTTCTAGTGGAACTGGTGAATTGCATAAAGTGGATGGATTAATAAAGAAATTCAGGATTCTTCAGCAGAACCTCAAACCATCAGCTAGATGGTTGAAACTTGGACACAACTGGGTGTTCCAACAGGACAATGACCTTAAACAACCATCATAGCTGAATTGTTAGTGGAATTGATAAAGCAGGCAAACACTAAGCTTAATTCACGTCCTGACCTCAACCCTATCGAAAATGTGAAGACTGTGCTTAAAAGTCACAAATTTAATTTAAATCTACCAATTATTCCAAGAAAAGTGGTCAAATATCCAACCAGAATTCTGCCAGAAGCTTGTCGATGGCTACCAAAAGCATCTGGTCAAGGTGAAACTTGCTAAGGGACAATTAACCAAATATTAGGTGTGCTATTTGTAGATTACATCTGATAGATTGTTGCTTTGACTCTGGACTTAATAAACCACATTTGTTCAACACCAGCAGATGACATGGCAATCCAAATCATTGCAGACTGTGGAAACTTCACTCTGGACTTCAAGCACCTTGGATTCTGTGCCTCTCCACTCTTCATCCAGACTCTAGGAACTTGATTTCCAAATGAAATGCAAAATTTGCTTTCATCTGAAAAGAGGACTTTGGACCACTGATCAACAGCCAAGTTGGTTTTCTCCTGAGCCCAGGTAAGACAGTTCTGACGTTGTCTCTGGTTTAGAAGAGGCTTGATATTAGGAATGTAACATTTGTAGCCCCTTTCTTAAAGACATCTGTGTGTGGTGGCTTTTGATGCACTGACACCAGCTTCAGTCCACATCATGTGAAGCTCTGCCAAGAGCTTTTTTTCCTTGAATTGACTTTTTCTTCTTTCCTTTTGCTTATGCACCTTTTCCTATCACACATTTCCTTTCCAGTCAACTTTCTATTAATATACTTTGATACAGCACTCTGCAAACAGCCAGCCTTTTCAGGCTTACCCTCCTTGCGGAGGGTGTTGATGATTGTCTTCTGGTCAACTGTCAAGTAAGCAGTCTTCCCCATGATTATGGCTGAGTGTACTGATCTAGACTGAGAGATACACTGTATTTATACTGTTTAAATAGTTATTTACTTGAAATATTTGTATAATTAGAGGTTGTATGTAAAGTTTTTGAGCTGTAAGCCATCATTTATATTCATGAATATCACGAAAAAGTCAATATTTTCATCACTTATTTAAGAAAGTGAAAACTGCATATATTGTAGACTCATTATATGCAAATTAAAATGTGTCAAGCATTTTTCTATTGGAATATTGATAATCATGGCCTACAGCACAAACAAAAACATCATCTCAAACCCCCCCCCCCCCCCCCTTTTAAGAAATGACCTAATTTCTTGTCATATTATCTAAACAAAGCTTACAACAGGCCACAAGACTTACAGACATGAATAAGGTTCTCAGTCAAATCTGCACATTATATATTTATCAAACAGTTCCTGCTGCTCACTCAACAAGGATTAATGCCTTGAAATGTTTAGAAGTAGCAGCAAAGAAAAGGCATAATGCGCACAGAAACCTAAAACAGACATCAGTTGAATACACAGACAATATTCAAGTTCGAAATCATTCTACCTTATATAATCTCTAAACCAGTTAAAACCCACTCTCTAAACCACTCTGATTAACTAAATTTCCATGTGAAAGCATCCTTTGCTGTTAAGCCATAAAAGTATTAAAAAAGGACAAACACAAAAACATTGTTCCACTATCTTCCACCTACATATCCAATGAGCATAGCTTCAACATCAACAAATTCAAAAGCCAGATTCCAGATGCCCATTGTCCCCAAAGCATTCCTCATTTTGAATCTTGGCAACCGAAGCTTTTGGGACACACATCAATTGTACCCAATCTCAGTGTCATGGAGTGCAGCCTGCAGCTCTTCCCAGGGGACATGCAGCAGCCCAAACAGTGTGGAAAACTAAAGCAAATGATTTGACAGCTGATGAATGTGACTAATGAATCTCTGTTCCATCCAATTCACACTATTCTAAAAGCATGAAGACTACGGAGTAGTGCAGAATTTTATTTTATTTTTTTTATAAATATAAGCACAATAATACAGTACCGTATAGGTTCATCCCTTAAGACCGGTTAAAGTGAGTTTACTTTTCAAGCCCTTATCAGTGACTTTAACAGAAAAGACCAAAGCTGTTCAGTGGTCTATTTATTTATTTATTTATTTATTCATTCATTCATTCATTCATTCATTTATTTATTTTTACATGAGAAACACTGGCGTAAACCACTGGTAAAGCTGTGGAAAGAGGTATCGCTTTTCTAAATTTTTTACTTCATTTTAAAGTAGTGTAGTTTTGGCTGAATCAGCATATTTCCCGTACAAAATAGAGATCGGTTTGAACAGCATGTTCTAAAACATCCGATGGGATGAAAAACAGATGTATACATTAAAATATGTCATTTTGGTCACTAGTGTATTTTGGAAATAATTGTATATTTTCACGTTTGAGTGGTTTGGTTTTTTTGACATTTGACCAAAATAGTCAAGTCAAGTCTGGGTGAAACATGATTTCATCTTGTTTAGCTTCTATTCTTACCTATCTGACCATGGAGTAATGATAAATAGTTCCACTTTTTAATGTGAGGGTCATACTTAGCTGACCACGATTATACAGTAGGCCATAGCTTTTTACGTAAACATCTGCGGAAAGGAGCAGAAATTCTCTACTTTATATAGCACTTCCTTTTAACGGCTTTACTTGTGTGATTGTGGCCGCCAGCAATCTTGCCGAAAAGTGTTATTTTCAAAATGTGTTATTCTGTTCAAAAATACCAGTAAGCTCTGGAAAAGAACAAAAGTGTTCAGCAAAAAACAAAAATGGTAGCAGTATATATTTGTGCATCTCTGGAAAATGAAAAAGTGCCTTTTAAATTTGCATCCTGGAAAAAAAAAAAAAAAAAAAAAAGATCACTGGAGACAATGCTTTGAAACTTTGAGGGAAAAGGACAGGATAAGCAGCTTTACACTTTCCTTTGTTTGTTTTATACCTTTCTCTTCTGGTTGGATTCTGCTCATACATCCATGGCAGTTTATAATTTCTTCAAACTTTTAACAGGATCCACATTACTAAATCATACATTCTTTGCCTGATAGTATTCGATGAAATTGTATTTATTTGTTTAGAGCTTTTAAAAAAATGAAATATTTGAGTGAAAATATAGATCTATATATGTATAATAGGGACTAGTGCTGCAAAACTATTTTAGCTTATTTTGTCCTTTCTCATTGGTTTTCTAAAAAAACTATTTGTTTTAGGAGTACCCGCAGGAAAGCCACATGCACTTGCAAATCTCCATACTGGCAGTAACCGGAACCCAGGATCAAACTCCAGGGCCCTTATTAGAGTAGAGGCAGTGCGACTGTAAAACTGTATATCAGCAATATTGGTGTTAAAGCACACAGAAGAATCACCCAGTATTATAATTAACTTATGATGCAAAACTCATAAAGATGCTATTGTCTGTATTTATTAATTTTTCAACTCCGATGTTTCCTTTTTTGCTACATCATAGTAATCATGATATGGTATGGTATATGTTACAATGGTTTATACATAATTCTATGATTAGCAATGTATTAATGCTCTCTGCATTGGTTACAATTCATTATTACATGGGGATCACAATCTGAGACATTCTCAAGCCAGATTCTGTGCCATGGACACACAAGAGGAAGTTAGGTCATTGAATGACTGAAAGAGAGGCATCAATAAAATCTATAAAAGTTAAAGGGAGAAGGAAGGAAGAAGGAGGATCTGGATCTAGCTTTGGTAAAATCTCATAAAATCTCAAAATATTTTGAGCAGGTGTCGAAAGTAACAAAATCACTTTTTCACTTGAGTACTGTACTTGAGTACATTTTTCAAATATCTGTACTTCACCTGAGATCATTTTTTTGGAAATCTCTTTTACTGAACTACATTTGAAAGACAAATATACTACTTTTGACTCCATTACATTCATATGAAGGTTCCTGTTCAAAGTGCATATTTTTGAACAGTTCCTTTGAACTTGGCGTTCTGTTTACATTTTCTACAATTTTGCACATATTGATGTTTTTTTTTAATTTTGTTTCAATCTTTATTTTATAGACTTTTTTTTGTTATTTGCACAAAGTATGAGCGGTTCAGGATACATTTCACTGCTTGTTGTACCTGTATAACTATGCATGTGACAAATAAAGAATCTTGAATCTTGACCTAGTGAACCAGTACACGTTGTGTTCATGTGTGTTTATGAATACTTCAAAGCATTGCTGTATTTGAATAAGGGCACATGCCAAATGCCATTAATGTAAATGTTTATGCACAAAAACTCTGTATACAATATCTGAATCAACATCAGAAAAGATGTCTTGGGACATTACACTTAAATTTCATTTTCTTTCTCATTTCTATTTTTGTATATGTAAATGAGCATTAACACGAGTCTGTCCACCAATAATAAATAGATTTGCTCCAGCCTCAATGGAGCTAACAGTTTAATTATTATTGCCCTAGATAGTAAGCCAAATAGTAAAATAAGTCTCTTTAAAATAAAACCCTGAGATTTGGCTCAACTGATAAGTGAAATGTTAGAGTTGTACTGCATTGGTGCTCCCCTCAGAAGCAAGTGAGAAATATGGAAAGCTTACGTATGGTGGCACTCTTCGGCAAAAAAGGTTTGTGCATGTTGGAACAGTAAGAAAAAAAAAAATAGAAAGCTGCACTTTATAGGACTTGCCACATGGCTGCCATATATTAAAAGCTTTGCGTTAGGATCCATGATTTCAGGAGATCCCAGCTCTATGTTTGAAGGTAATTTCTGTCCCGGGCCAGTCCTGTGATTTGTTCACATCTTTCTAAACGTCCCACTTATCAGTGAAGTCCTAGTTTAAAGTATGAAAAAAAATTGAGAAAATGTGCAATCCAAACCCTATTTCATTTCATTTTTTTTCTTTGAATCTTCAAAGAACTGAATAATAGCGTAAAAATCTGCACTTCTTTTGAGCGGCATTTCATTTCTTTATTTCTCTTAATTTATGGCTTTGTGTTCTCAATTTCTTTATTTCTCATTGAATAATGTCAGCAATATAAAATGACTGGTTTTTACCAAAATTGATTGATGGCTTTTTAGTCCCTGACCTAGTGAACCAGCATGAGGATGTGTTTTTGATAGAGATTTCTAAGCACTTCTGTAAGTCTTTCTGGATAAGGGTGTTTGCTAAATGCTGTAAACATAATAAAAATAAGCTATTGAAAATTGACAGAACAGTATATTCCAAATATAACAGTACAGTAATCTATGCAAATTATATGAATTATATGATTTGAAGTGGAGGTTTACATTAGTTATCCTCTTGCAGGTACATCTACACAGAAGAGGAGCATGAGTAGGATACAAATATTTTTCTGAGTTCATGGGGCGTTCATGGCTACAAAATTTCTTCTGTAAACCCTCGTACGAATAATATACAAATAAATCTGTTCATATCTAGCTTGATCAAAATGTGAAAATCTAATGATTAAAACAATAAATTTCCTGTACTTGCAGAAAGCAAAGACTCTCAGCAGTTCATTAATCTCCAGACTTTGAATATTTTTCCTGCAGTTGAATGTTATGGTGCAGTTTCTCCGCGGGTATCTCTGCTGAGGGCTTCGTAATTTAGACGCCACTATGGCTCTCCCCCCCACACCACCCACGGTCCTCTCTGCCAGACCAGCCTTCAGATACAGCACCATCTCCAAAATAGCACACCGCCCACAAGCACAGTTAGCAAGAGCTTCACCACACTAACAGATGTTTCTTAATATGGGTATGGGTGAGGCAGGGTGGTGCAGGCCACACTGCATCAATATCCAGCTGAGTATGCATGACTAACCATTTAACACAGGCCGTCACTAATTTGTGGTGCTTAAAGACCAGAACACACTTGAGGATACCCTCCGGTACGATAACAGGGAGTCTAATCCAACCTTATTTTATTTAAATTAGTTAAATAGGTGTGCTTTCTTTTCAAGAATTCCAAAGGTTCCCTCTTTGCAATGTTCACACTGCAACTTTGCAACAAAATGTCTAGGTGATATTTGAATATTTATACACTACTAGATAAAATGTTGAAAATGTTTGATTTTCTGTCCAGGACTGTCACAAAGGCAATGACAGAGGACAGTTCAGCTCAGGGGTCAAGACTACAATTTGAAATGAGACAGTCAGCATTCCCCCCATGCTATAAGACTACACACTACACCTGCCTTGTGAGCTCATTCAGGGAATATATAATTCAAAGAAGGTCTGTAGAACATAATTCTGATCCTCGGGAACATCCAGTCAGAAAGCATGGCCTCTTTACATCGCGAAGGAGGTTTCCTGTCACCATTTCTAACAGGCTGGGTTTGTTCTTAAAATAATATGTAGAGGACATAAATGCTGCCCTATGAAATAAACAAACAAACAACAACAAAAAAAAAACTTAAATATTTACCAGCACAAAGTCTGAGAGGGGTGCTACAAACTGAAGTGATAAAATTGAGATCCTGCATTCTTATGCATCCTATACTGTAATTATCTTTATTTTTATGTGAAAGGTTCACTACTGGAGACAGCATCTTTACTGCTTCCAGCGAAGTTCAGAAGAATTCAAAAGTGATGACCTGTCCTGAAGAACTGCCTTCCGGCTTTTCTGAATGGAATGCATTGCTTTGGTGTGGTGAAAATATTTTATCTTCATATGCAACACTGGATATTGCATCCTGTGCATTAAAATACTCTTCAAATTTCACAACACCAGACTCCTTTTACAAAAACTGGTTATGTAGTAGTAGTAGTAGTAGAGCTTTACTGTCATCCCAACAATATACAGTACATTTATGTACACAGTGGGATGAAACATTAAGAATGCACGTTACTCGTGAAAGAAATAAGCGTTTAAGAGTTGTTTGTAGGGTATGGTCAGAAACTGAGCAATTACTGTATGAGACATTCAATGTGAAAACTAGTGAACCTAACCTTCACTATTACTCTTGTGAAATTAGGGTCTGAGACACAATTACTTTTATTGTTGGAGCTGCACCTAACAAAGTGCTCCTGTTAGCTGATTCATGACATGAGGTTCTGAATCTGTAGTTGCAATTTACAAGATTTTACAAGACATTTGTCCTTAGCTCACTTTGCCTCTATCGGCAATAATTCAACGAGGCCAAGTGAATTTTAGTATATTTGACATAAATTGCTACATGATATGGATCCAACAAAAGCATGAAAATGTTGACTTGCTTGCTTCTTTAAATAATATAGCTTGTGCCAATTTTCTTTAAGTAACTTCTTTAATCAAATGTAAAACATTTATAGGTAATCGTTAGTTCTTAAAATTGAAAGAGACATGAATGTAGTTAAATGTCTAAAATAAAACTATTCACCCTTTTCTGGTCAGCTATTCAGTTGAGGTGTGATTGCAGATTACTGACCAATGTCATCTGCAAGTGGTTTCTGTAGTCATTTCCATTTCATATATCTTTTGCAAACTCCTTTCATTAACTATGCATTAAATATTTGTTTTTCTGAAAAATCAAATGTTAAAGGCTGTAATAAATATTGTAGTAGATTTCTCCTTACATTAGTCATGACCAAAGCCCTCAGGTAGCATTAGCTGGTCAGCTAGCATTCATATTCTTTCCATGATGCTAAATTTCTATAAAGCATGTAGTTTGCAAACCGTTTTTGCTAGGCTACATAATCTGAATTGAATGTATTAGAGAGCTTAATCACTTCAGGCAGTTAGCTGTTGCTCAGTTTAGCTTGGCTACTGTAAGTAGCTTACCCAGTGTTAGGAATGTGTCAAGTCACACAATTTATGTAATTATTGCGTGTAAATAGGTTAGGGAATTAAGTTTTAAGTGTAAAATCATGACTATGTACACCATCACACTAATAGTTTATGTTACATGTATATGTTAGCCCTGCAGTGAGAAGCATAGGCCTGTCACTAAAACATAGGATTTAAAAGGAAGTTTAAAATTACCTTTCTAAAATCTGTAGTCTTGGGTATGGAACTGGTGGTTTGGTGGTTCCGCAGCTTCATTTTCCATTTCAAATTCGAGTTAATTAAAAAAATAAAAAAATAAAAATAAAGGCTTACATTGTTTATCCATTCGGAGTTAACCTGCAGTTTCTCACATGTGATTGTGGCCAACAGAACTCTCGTTTGATGATGTTAGTGAATCAGAGTGTCTAAAGTTTTCCAATCCTGTCAGTGGAAATAAGCTTTTAAGTAATGCATATTCAGTCTTATTAAGAACAAATGTACACTTACAGTACTCATTCATGCATTATGCATCATTATTAAATCAGTCAATCGTGTAGATACAGATCGATAGATTCAGCTAATGTTGAAACATTAAACAAAAATGAGATTTCAGTATGTTCATTCAGAAAGGTTCATTTACAACAGACTCCAGTTTGTACAGAATGATGTGAAAAACAAAAACATCCAGTGAGTGGAGAATGGTTTGACTAGTTTGTGCGTAACAGGAAGGCTGTGGTATGGCTATGGTAACTCAATTCACCACATTTACAGGCTACAGTGGACATAGGCTCACCAAAACTGGACACTGGAAAATTGGTCTGGTCTATATATGACGTAATTAATGAAAAAACCTTGAACCCATGGGTTGAATTAAATGTGACTGAGTCTGTGATACTAGAAACCTGGCAATTTGTTCCAAAAAAAAAAAAAAAAAGTATAAACTATGTATAGTTTTAAGTTGCTAGTGCTGTTCTGTGTGACATGAAACATAGGCCATCTACAACAAATTAATTGTAAGAAATGTTGCTGTAAAAACCAGCTTCTTGCATTGCTCTGTTGAAACATGGAAGGTAAATATCTAGTGAATGTATCAACACACAACTAATGTACAGTAATACCTCGTGCATTCGCAGGGTTAGGTTCCAGACCCCAGCGTGGATGTGTGAAAACTGAAGTTGAACACGAAGCTAAAAACAGCATGTTATTCTTACAGGAATTGAAAAATGACTGCACTAAATTCTTATTCTACAGCTCCAAGACTCTCTCTTTCTTCGTCTTTATAGCAGTCAAGGAGTTTACTGCCCTCTAGTGACAGGGAGAACTAACAGGTGCCTTAGT
>JAOVYU010000011.1:18404862-18417008 GCA_025674565.1 Synodontis membranacea | reverse complement strand
CACACACACACACACACACACACACACAGTGAACTTACTGGGAGGTATCAATGTCTCCGTCAGTCTTGGTGCTAAGCTGCTCCAGACAGTTAATGAACACCTAAAATCATCAGAATCACAGACTCTTATCAGCACCTCCACATAACACTGCCTGCATTCCTGGCTTCATATTCATTTATGATCATACTATAGACCACTGACTGAAATATCATTGCAAGATTGCAACTCAAAGCACAATCATCAACGGTGTAGTTTGAAAATGGCTATTTGCCCTGTTTGCTTTGCTACACACCTTCATGATGCCCACACACAGCTCACAAGCTTTATTCTGAGCCAGATCCAGCTGAAAAACCTACAGAAAACAGAGAGGGTGGGAAAGTGAAAGAAAAGCAGCAGCACAGCCACAGCAACTCTGAAGCAGTCCTGTAATTCAAGCTACTTGTTTGTATGGCATTTTGTTGTGGGTTCTATAAACAGTGTTTCTTACATTGATCTCTCCAGGCTTGCACTCCATCGGCTCCTTGAGGGACTGCAGCATCTGCACCATGCACTGCTCAAACTGGGCTGGCTGAAACATGCATACACACATGCACACTTAAAATCCTTTTACTTCATTTTGAATTATGATCCTCAGTCTCGAACACAATAAACATATTTCACCAGTGATGTGATTCCTTCGTTATCTACAATCCAGTCTTCTTTCTCTGGAAGTCTCTTGACATCTGAGGAAAAATAACAATTGCATGCTCAATAATTATACAGAAGCAGAACAGAAATAAAGAACTCGTCATTTAATGCTACAGCTGAACATCAATGTCCGAAACTACAATCATGGTTATTTTTACATGATTATTTTATAAAAAAAAAAACATGATTATTCCTTTATTTCATCTCCAGCTGAACGTTGCGTTTTCTATGAATTCTCATGTCTGATTGTATAGAAGTGATCACTTTAAAGAACACTGGCCTGCAGCGTTCAGTGCTGACCGATTTAATAACCTTACTACAGCAATAAACCTGGCCATATTACAGGGCCAAGAAAACAGATGCCATGTACTTATGACTTATGCCATGTTCTTATGCTCTCTACTTCCCCCTGCTGGTCTTTAAGCCCAAATGGAAAAATATTTTTGAATGTGCTAGAAAAAAAAACATACATATCCACATGTAAGCTGTAAACCTCCAAAAAGTTCTCTTGGAATTTGTAGGAATTTTTGAAATTTTTTAATATCAGTTGGGGGGAAAAGAATTCAATGTTTACATCAGTGGTGGTTAAGGTAACAGTATAAAGTATTATTTCCCTATTAAACAGTCAAATCAAGAAGTCTCAAAATGAAAACCAGAAGAACCAGACAAACTTTGATCCAGTGAGTCATGTCTAGATCAGCCTCAAAAATCTGATAAAATTTATGAACAAGAGCGAAAGTTTGCGTTATGCTACTGGTACTTATGGACCTTGCGAGGAATTATCTGGAAATAATCTACATGAGAAAACTTTGCATTTGGACCATACTACAATTATTGTGTTGAAATTTACTGGTTATAGAGATTAACACAATGCCTCCACACTTTTAGCTTTTCTAGTCCTACCTCCTCAAAATGTGCAGCTCTAGCAATACAGTGCCACTAGGAAGTGTGTGAACCTTTTACTATTTTCGGTATGCCTGCATAAATTTGACCTGAATGTGATCACACAATTAAACGAATGATGCAGAAACATTATAGTTTTCACATTTATTTACTAAGCAAAATTATCCAACATTAAAAATCTTTTTCTTACCTCGAAGAGTATGAGTTAATTTAAAGCAGTAATTGAAGTAAGCTGTTTCAATCAGGTGTGAGTTTAGCAAGCCGTCCCATGTTTCAAGACCATAAACTTAAGCCTTGACTCTTAGAGTCTTTCTCAACCACACAGGTTTATGCAAGCGCGCCATGCCTTGATTTAAGGACGTTTCTAAGAACCTCCGAAAAACAGTTTCAATGCTCGCCAAGCTAGAGAAGGTTACATGTACGTTTCTAAAGAGTCTGTCCTACACCAATCCACTGTGAGGCAGGTGATACATATGGAGGAAACTCAGCACAGCAGTCACTCTGCCAAGCAGGGCTCATCCAGCAAAAATCACTCCAAGGGTGAATAATATTACAGGAAGTCACAAAGAACCCCAGGGTAACAACTAAGGACCTACAGGCCACTCTTGCATGTGGCAACAGTATGCATGGCAATATAGCAGTGAAGATATCAGAAAGATTTTAGTAAAATGTTCCATTTTCCATCAGATGAATCCAAAATACAATCCTTTTGTTTTAAATGAAAAGCATTATGTTTGGGGATATCTAAATACCCCATTCCGACATAAGAACTTCATCCCAACCATAAAGCATGGGGTGGCAGTACCTTGGTTTGGGGTGGCTTTGCTGCCGCGTGTCCAGGACAGATTGGCATTATTGACGGACTACGTATTCTGTATCGTACCAGCAAATTCTACAGGAGAATGTCCGGGCATCTGTCCATGAACTGAAGCTTAACAGTTAGTGAGTCATGCAACAAGATGACCATCGTAAACACTCAAGTAAGTATTCAAGAAAATGGTTAAGGAAGAAGAAATTTAACATTTTAGTATGACCAAGTCAAAGTCCAGACCTGAAAGACCTAACAGAGCAAGGAAGGCCACCATCATCACTGAGCTGAAGCAGTTTTGTACAGTTTTCCGCCAGCACTGTACATCCAAGATGGCATTATTCGATGTCTAATTTTTGACTGACCCTAACTGTGGTGACATTTATTTTACAGTGACCCACCTTCAGCAGTGTGCTGCAGGGTGATGAGCAGGCAGTGCATACGCAGGTCGAGCAACAAATCTTGAATCACCTGCAGCAGATCATTTGGAATCTCTAAAGCCGAGAGAGCCTCATGACTCAGCCTGAGGGACACAGATGAGATGAAGGCTTTTTATAACAACAACAACCCTGCTTTTGGATAAGAATGTCACTGAGCCTCTCTGTCCTCTCACCTGACAGTGTGTATGATTTGTGTGAGCCAGGTTCCAGTGAGAGGCGTCTTGGTGTTCCAGCCCCCATATACACGCAGCTCATTCTCAGAGAGACTACTGGGCAACAGAGCACCACGCACCAGCTGAACCAAACGCCGAGTCACCTCCTCAATCATGCCCTACACATACACACATATACACACATTCACTAGTTATTAATCAATTATACACGAATGTGTCGTAATGCTGCTGCGAAAGATAGTTTTCCTTCTTTCAGAAACACATTTTCAAGTCTTCACACAGCACAGCTTTCTTTGCAATCCAGACAGTCTCTCCGATTAGGTTCTTGCATACTGGTTGTAGAATTAACCTCTACATCCACTCTGAATGTGTACATCTATTAGTTTTCCTGTGGTGAAGAAATAGCACTGTTCCTTTATAAATCAAATAGCTTAATATTCTCAATCTATTAGGTATAAAAAAAAAAAACTACTTTTTTCATTTTAATGTATTCATATACTGTAGTAATTCATCCATATGTTTTTATCCCTGCTTCATCAGGCTGAATTAAATAAAAACATTTCATATGCCCAACAGTAGACCACTAACAGTAGTTAACACTATTTCAATAGCATCAAGAAAATAATGGAAAGAAACCGTGGGCCCGTGTACTTTTTTTTTGTCTTTTTTTAAACGTGAGTAACAGAGATGAGAAAAATAACAAAACATGAATACCTAATCTATTATTGTTTCTGTGAAAAAAAAAAAGGTCATTTAAAAAGAAATTTGGGGCAAAAATATCAGACACAAAATTTTAAAGACAGTTGTGTTTCTGTTGCTTCATTATAAATAAAATAAAAATACGTTACAAACAAAGGAAAACAGAAGACGGTTATGTTTTTCTGAAACCTGTGGTTGTCAGTCATAGGGCAGGAAATGATTAAGTAACTCGATATGCTTGTGACTCTTATTCTAAGTAATTATATACAAGTAATAATAGAAATGGCAAGATGAGGTCTGCACTCCACAAAAATAGCATAAATTATGTTGTGTAACTAGCAAACACTAACAGTGAGTAACTAATGAATATTAAGGTGGAACAGGTACAACAAGGAGTTCCATATTTCATAGCACAAGATGAATAGAAAAAGCCCAGAAAAGAAAGTGAGACAAGTAGGCATAACATTACTACCATTCCTGGTTCTATAAATTGCTGAACTGATTCATAACAGTAAACTGAAGTTATTCTGTATAGTTTAAGCCCACAGTTTGCGAAATGCACACTAGCATTGGATATGAATAACAGTGTAATACACTATATGGTCAAAAGTTTGTGGACGCCTGACCACCAAATCCATATGTGGTTCTTCCCCAAACTACTGCCACAAAGTTGGAAGCACACAATTGTCTAAAATGTCTTTGTATGCTGCAGAATTACAATTTATTTTCACTGAAACTAAACCTGCCCCAGCATCACAATGCTGCTGTGCACAAAGCAAGGTCCAATGAAGACATGATCTGTCAAGGCTGGTGTAGAAGAGCTTGAGTGCCCAGCACAGAGCCCTACTCCAACCCTACTAAACACCAGCTACATGCCAGGCCTAGTATAAGAATGAATGCATTAATATTAGCCTGTGTGCTGTTATAGAACAGCTTGTGACCAATCAGAATGGATGACTCAACAGTGCTGTGGTACGAACACATGCAGCAAGTAATTCACCATGTACTCAGTCTATAAGGGTATAACTGCAGTTCACCTCAATTGTATTTTACTCACTTTAAAGTCATTTTGTCTCTGTCGGGCGTTCTTCTTCAGCTTCTCCACCTGTCCTGACTTCTCTCCAGTCTGTCAGAGAGAAAGCACATTGTGGAGCACGTCAGTCTTTTACCGCGACAAATCAGCAATTCCCTCGTACACTCTCATAAGTGTGCATACAAACCTCACTGAAAAGGCTGCCATTAACATAGGAGATCCACAGCTTCCAGAAATTCGGCAGCTGACTGATAACAACATCTGACAGCTTCTCCACGAACCTGACCTGCTGAGGGCTCTTGTACTGATAGGCTGAGAGAGCATTACCAAAAAATACAGTTACTAGCTACTCACAAATGATACATTAATAGAATAGAGTATTCCTGAAAGTAAGCAGTAAGTTCCCTACAGTCATCTCTAGGCGTCTGAAAGCTGCTGCCTCTGTTTAGATTGGCGGTATGACTGATTCTGCTCAGAGCTGATGAGCGAGGTTCTCCGTCCAGTTCCAGCCCTCCACGACCCACTTAGAAACACAGAGAAATGCAATAAGGAGTAATGTGTTTGAAAGGGGAAGAGAAGAATAAAATGAGAACTATAATAATTATTTTTTTTTATCACTAGATGGCACTAAAGGACTTTTTCACTTGCGGCGCCATTTTTGAGACGTGCACAAACCTGATAATCACACTTACACAAACATGTCTACATATAAAGCTCAAATATTTTCTCTTTCAGCAAAATACTTGACCAACTGTTAATCTGATGTGTTCCATGCTTTTAGGATTGCTCCTCTTATCTCTCATAAATTCTTTGTCATGCTTGTCCTCTCTTTACAAAGCCTTCTGCGTTTCAGTCTCTATTATTTTCTTTCTCTATATATCTCAGTGTCAGGCTGCTTTCCTCCTTTGCTACTCTGTGGAACTGAGGACTTCCTGTTCACTGTCAGGTCACGACCAGACCACACATGCACTGCCCTCGGACTAAACTCAAAAGGGCAGACCACATGGTCCTATAAACACAGTCCACTCAGAGAGATCACACAAGATAGTAAATATGCCACTATCTAATACATCTGAAAACCATAAAATGTGTGTTGGTCTACATCAAGGCTATGCAACGTGAAGATCTGGACCATAACTGGAGATCTCAAGACAGACTTATATTTTTAGGCCTGTAGTGATCAAATAACATACTTTAAAGAATTTTTCATAGTGCCAGTACAATACACACAGCGCGGCTATTAAATAACGAGACTGGGCAGTCCAGACCAGTACGATCCTGAGACAAAACAGCAGTCAATGCACTGAAAAACACATGGGTGGATGAAGAAAGCTCGACAAAGCAAGTCCAAGCTCAAGCCAATGCTAATGGTTTTCTTTGACATTAAGGCCATAATTATGGAGAACCGAGTTCCCGATTGAATAACAGTGAACAAAGAACCATTACAAAAAAGATTCTCAAAACTATGCGAGAAAGGGTTCGAAGAAAGAGTCCACAACTGGGGGAAAATGGTTTCCTCCTTCACCAGGACGACTCGCCAGCACACACACCGCTCTCAGTGAAGCAGTTTTTGACCCAGTACATCACATTCCCTTTCACCTGATCTAGCACCACGTGACTTTTTTTTCTCTTCCTTAAAATCAAGATCAAGGGAACTCATTTTGAGTCTTTTCCGGAAGAGAAGAAGAAAACGACGGAGCTTCTGAGACAACTAACGGAAGAAGACCTACTGCACTGCTTTCAGTGGAAGAGCAGAATGCAGCAATGTGTAGTTGCAGAAGGGGAATATATTATAAGGGGACAGTAACAGAAATGTACATTTTCACATTAAAATGGGACTGCAGTATCAGTCTTATCATTTAATAGCCGCAGCACATACAGTCCCATCCAAATGTTTTGAAACGGCAAGGCCAGGTCTTTTGCTATACACTTAAGACATCTGAATTTGAGACTGAAATATGAATATGAGATGACAAAAGAGAATTTTGGCTTTCATTTCCTGATATTTATATCTAGATGTGTTAGGAAATGGCACCGTATCTTTGAGCCAGCCAATTCTTCGACTGATGTTTCCTGTTGTCCAAGTGTGCCCTGTTAGATCGACTATTTAAACAATTAATAGCTCTAAATGTTAAATAAAACAAAAGAATGTGTTCCAAAAATGGGATTTTAGGCCATTTTCCCTAATTGTAAAAAAATATATATTTTTTTAAATTTGCAACTGTATTTTCAATTTGCCCCTCAGACAGCAATGGACCTTTATGAATATGAACGCTGAAAAATATCTGAGTGACAACATAACAAAGAGTCAACGAGGCTCCAGTCTAATAGCAACGGGTTCAGAGTTCAGCCTGATACAGTAGCACTTCTCCACTCAACAGCGCATCTCGGCAACAAAATTGAACCAAGGACATTGCGTATCCTGCCCTAGTGTATGCGTGCGTTGCGTTCCCATAACTCTACCTTTGAGTAGCTGGAGTTTCTCTAGAGTTCCTATTGAGGTAACTACCAGGTACAAGCAAATAAACATAGACTCAAAATTCAAATAAACCATTTTGAAGCAAAGACTTATCTCAACGGATGTTTAAAATGTGCGATTTCTCACTAAAACAAATTTGTGCAAATGAAGAGAACATATTCACTTAATGGCCAAACTTTTGAAGCAGTGACTTGACTCTTGTCAAACACTGAAGATCTCTGAGCTGGTAGAGAAGTAATTCAAAGAAGGTAAATTAATCAGGATGTCTGTGCGATCGTTTGATCAATCGATGGCCTGCACTTTTTTTAAGCTCCTCCTGGCATGGCTAGTATGGTACTTGTGTAAAAAGAGTAATCAAATTCAGTACTGGTACAAAAAAGCAAAAACACTGAGTAGCATCAGAACTGTTATAGGAATTTTCCAAGTCTAGAGAGAAAAACACTATAAGAGACTGCGAATCACCACAGCTCCTTTTGATTCAGTGATGTACCATACCTGATCTGTCACACAAGCCTGTTAAATATACTTGATTTTCCCCTGCGACTAGAGAACAGATATTAGGCATTGCTGAGGTTAGAGTGTATTTGTTTCCAGACCTCTCTGCTCTTTAATGAAGTCTTCTTTACAGTTCTGCATCAGCTGTAGTATCCACTTGTGCTGGGCCACAATACACTGCCATGCTGGGTCACCTGGAGCATGCAAGTCTGACAGGTACCTGTGAACCAAACAAATATGAATAAATGTTTATGATGAGTAAATAATAATAAAATACCTACCCACCTGATGTAGCGTTTCTGATCATGCAGAGTAGAAGGCATCTCCAGTAATTTCTCCAGCAGTAAATTCCTCAAAGCACTGATTCGAGTTTCCACCTCAGTATACACTGCAAGTGTACACACACACACACACACACACACACACAGTTACTACCATAAAAATGTGAAGCATGGGCACTGAATGGGCTGAATATCGTTCAAGATAAAAATTAATATTAACAAAAATTAAAATAAAAAAAATAATAATACAAATTAAAGTCTCGGGAACCTAAATATGTGACTTCTTTCTAATAATGTTAATGTTGATTTTGTTATTCTAGGATCTTATGGCACATATTGACCAATGTTGCTTCAAGTCCTCACTTATTCCAGAGATGTCGTCAAACAAGAATTACATTACAAGTGAACCTAACATAGTTTTTCAAGTCTCGTTATCTCGTCACACAATATTCAATATAATAGTACATTATATGTAATGAATAAAGGGGAAGAGAGGGATTTTTAATGCCTAGCCAGCATTTCCTCCAGCAAGGTTAAGTTTTATGTTTAGCATGATTTATCAGGTTATTTGTATTTTAAGAAGACGCTGCAGTTCCTCCTTTTGATATTTTCTCAGAGTATAGTTTGCAGTCTGCTATGCTTTGATCAATAAACGTGAAATATTTCCAGATCGCTCCCATTTCACTCTCACTGCTCATTAGCCTGACAATGCACACAAGATTTACTACACAGAGTATCACCAGCTATCAGTACCTGGGCATATTTTATGAAATCAAGTCCATTATGCACTGCAAGATATTTTTTTAGACTCTTTTAAGTCTAATATACCTTTTTTAAAGACAGGAACTTCTGTGTTCCCAAACAGGGACTTGGCTTTCTCATAGTCATTAATGACCACGTCATAATCCCCCTAAAAGAGACAAAAACATCGGCAATCTACTACAGTACCAAGATATTACAATGCAAACCAGTATCAGTAGAAGCTATTGCAAATTTTTTTAGTAAACCAAAACATTCTCATCCTGTGGACACTGTGTATATTGTGCATTATCGGCTCCACCTTCTGGATGTTGCGCTCAATGTTGAGCGGCAGGTTGAAGAGGAATTTGAAACGCTGCAGAACATTGAGGGCATTGCGTGTGGAGTCGGCTTTATCTTTGCGTCCCAAAACCTCCTGAAACAAAGTGTCAGCGGTATTGCTTGCCCCTGAAAGAAGGAGAGAACACATGAAAGAGGGGTAGAGATCTCCGCACACAGATGAAATCCATTCTGCCTGTCTCTCTCTGCTTGGGTGGCCGTGGCCCTGTTGTACGCACTAGGTCAGATTCTTTTAATTAGAACAAGACCTTGAACCACAATTTAAAAAGAAAAAAAAACCAAAAAAAAAACAGAGCAGCTGGCCAAATTATTCACGTTTTCCCCACACTGTGCCCTGCACTGACTGAGCAAGAGACAGTAAGAGTTAGGGAGTTGGGGATGAAAGCTTGTCAGTGTGATTGGTTTATTTGCATGTGCTGCAGGAAACCAGTGTGTTTATTAATGTTTCATCACATCAGTCAAATTAACATCCAGCCGGGGAGAACTAGGGGTCTCTTTCTAACTGCGAGAATGGGTGTGTGTGTGTGTGACTATGTTTATTTACTGTACGTGCATAAGCTCGAGCTTCTTAATGATCTTACTGTTGAGGACATTCTCCAATCGCTGAGTCATGGAGCCCTCCACCTTCTCAGTGCCATCTGATTCAAGCTTCTGATGAATAGCTGTAAAACAGAGAATGACAGAAAATGTATTTGCGGATTATACAAGACCAAAACAGACAGATGCAAACCCAGTGCACACCCAGAAATGCACATACACACAGACACGTAGACTTTATATACTAGATGGCCAAAAGTCTGCAGACACCTTACCATCACACCCATGTGTTCCTTCAACAAACTTTTGCCACAAACTTGGAAGCACTCAATTGTCTATAATGTCTTTTTAAGCTGTAGATTTAAAAATTTCCTTTCACTAGAACTAAGAGGCCCGAACATGTTCCAGCATCACAATGCTCCCGTGCATACACAGCGGTCCATGAAGACGTGGTCTGCCAAGTTTGGAGTGAAAGAACTTGTGGGCTGCACAGCGCCCTGACCTCAATCCTATTGAACAACTTTGGGATGACTTAAAATGTCGACTGCTCCCCAGGCCTCCTTGCATGACATCAGTGTCTGAGCTCACTAATGCACTTGTGGCTGAATGGGCAAATCCCTACAACCTCACTCCATAATCTAGTGGAAAGCCTTCCCAGAAGCAAAGAGAGACCAAATCTGGAACGTGCTGTTCAACAAGGTGTCCACGTACTTTTGGCCATATAGTGCACTGACACGCATATACACACACACACAACAGACATAGCCTGTTTCCCATGTGCTTCAGGACAGCGCTCCCACATATGATTTCAATGGAGAGCTGACATGCAGTGTGCTCCCACACACATACAATACACAAACCCACACAGACAGACTGGTGACGTCAGAGCTAACCTCCAGATCCCTGAGGTCCTGAATGCTGTGCGGCTCATTTCCTGTGTCCTTGCTCTGTGTTTTGACTTGGGCAATGTGAGATTTGGAAATTTTCTCTGGGAATCTGTGCAGCTTCCTTTAAACGCACTCCCACTTCCTCTCAGGACAATGTTAATAATCTTAAAAAACCTAATCCAAATACCATCCTCACCACTACATCAGCCTCACTGATCCCTCTGACCTGCCACAGCACCTTCCATGTTTATACACCCACAAGCAGCTAAATGTTCATTTTTCTTTCTTTAACCCTTGAGTGACAGACAAATGTACAAGGTTCTTATTGCCAAACTGCACAAAGCATAACATGCTAACGTGAATTAAGTGAAAGTGATTCATTGTCATTATTGACACACCACAGCACACAGTGTACGACAACGAAATTGGTCCTCTGCATTTATCCCACATGTGAATCGTGACACACACCAGTGGGCAGCTATTTTCAGCGCCCGGGGAGCAGTGCTTGGGGGCGGCACCTTGCTCATGGTACCTCAGAGGTGCCTTGCTGGTCATGGGATTCGAGCCTGCAATCTTTCGATTATAGGGGCGCTTCCCTAAGCGTTAGGCCACCATCTGCCCAGAATTGAAACAGAAACTCATCCACAGAAAATCATCCACTTATACATATTACTGACACATTCGGCTTTATGAGCACGTAAACCTATTATACTTTGCTCTCATTAACGCGTCAAACACCACAATGCAATTCCATAAAGACAAACTTTTTTTTTTTCAACTCATAAAAAACCCATGAAAACATTTCAATACCCTGAGCAAAAGAATCCAGGAAATGCCCCGTAAAATAGGTGTGCTGGCCTTTGCATACCTGCCAGAGCATCCTGGGCTTCAAAGAAAGTACTTAGTCCTCCTTTCACACAGGCCAGTCCACCCTCATTCTTCTTACTTGCCTGCTTTTTCAGATTTCCTACTGCCATGCGTAACTGATCAAAACTAGCACAGAGGAGAGAAAAAAAAAAAGCAATGCTTTAGTTAATAATATGGCAATAAGGTTTGATTTTAGATGCTTCCTCTAATACTGCTTAAAGTTTTCATGCTTAACACTACATTCAGCTTTTCAGGGAATATGTAGAAGATGAGCTGTTTATAAGTGACTGCTCTATAAAGCATCAAGACTGATTATTCAAGAACTGACTCTGAAGAGTTGGTAATGTAATGTAGTTAACCAAAACTTGTTATGAAGGCCATTTTTTTTCGTCTCTAACAAATAATCCACTGACACACTTTATTACGAGCACTAAAAAAATAAGTAGGGCCTCCCTTTGCTCTCAAACAAACCTCCATGGATGTTGGAAACATTATTTTGAGTTACGAGCCTAAGTATTATGTGATGGTTTGTTTTATAAATGCTGGGCTTTCATCTGTCTTGTGTTTGTGCTGTTTGTCCTCCCTGTCTGGAGCGGGTGTCTTTTTGCCTGTGTGTGTCCTGAGTTGTAGGTTGCTGATTGGATGGAGACTGATGAGGTGCCATTTTTCAATATCACTGGAAGAGACTGTGAGGTGGTTTCGTCTTTCTTCTCTCGTCTCGCACCATGACCATGCCATGCAGCATGAAGAGTGAGTGTA
>JAOVYU010000011.1:18234315-18250087 GCA_025674565.1 Synodontis membranacea | reverse complement strand
TATATATTTATATCACAATGGCAGACAGGCATGTATGCGATTTACCTTCTCCTTCTGATTCCTGGTTTTGATGATCTTAGCTGCCAGTGTGAGGCCAGAAGAATTCTCCACACACTTATGGACCATTCCAAAGCGCCCCCTTACGAAACCAAACACATTTAACACCAAGTTAAGTCGATGATTTGCCAAAAAGATTGCACTATGTAAAGCTATCATTTCTGTAGTTCAACTATGCTATAGCTTACTAAATGTCATGCCTGTTATATTTCAGGTAAAAGGCTTACCAGATACCATAACACACTACTGTAACACGCTACATAGTGTGGAGTGTTTGTGTTAGATGTGAAAAATTAGGTATAACGTTCTGCCTATCCTCTTGTTTTTAACTTTGCAGTAAAAAGAAAGATATTGCCTGATACAAGGGTTTGTAAGACAGTTCTCTCTCTCTCTCTCTCTCTCTCTCTCTCTCTCTCTCTCTCTCTCTCAGATGTACCTGTCTCCTACTTTCACTCATATGTCATTTGCACCTGAGCTTTTTTGATATGGGTACCACACAGGACCAACAAATATAAATTCTTATACCTGAGTCAGCTAGACTATTGTATTCTTGAAACAGCAGATCCATCTTATACAATGGTCAGTAATGTACAGTATTGTGCACTAAAAGTGAACAAAAGTATAGCAAGAAAGATGCTTTCACCAGTAGCTTAACAACATTATTAATTAAATTCTATGCAAAGTGTCTGGATCAAAGAGAACTTGAAAGTGTGCATGGCAGGGATGCCTGTGCCTGAGTGGAGCAACAGAAAAGCATTTGTCCTTTTACAAGGACATCGCGAATCTGAATCCTGACAATGCCACAGCTGATGCATGTTGGGGTGGGCAGATAATGCTTTCCTCCAAGGGTGTTACAAGCAGGTCAAAAAAGGATGTGGTCAGCTGGCCTTGAAGGAAACACATGATAGCCATCATCTACCTGGTTTGTATTTGTCGGGGAAAATTGGTGATGACTAAATCAGGGGAAAAAATTGGGGGTGTGCAGGGCAGTTGATGAGCAGGAATGGAGTAAAAACCAATTTCTAATAAGAAATAACAGGAATGAACACAAACAGACAGAATAAACAGAGGAAGAAACAGCTCACAATAATATATTTTAAAACTGGTTGTAAATGGGATAAGTAGCAACTCAAAGGCAAATTCAGGCCTAAGCAAAAGAACGCATTGCACCCTGATATCCAAGCTTTGTCAGTAATTCTACCTGACATCCTACCAACCGACAACAAATCCGCCACAGAAGCGAATGCAAAATATGAACATTTTAAAAAAATAACGTAGTGTCTAAATGCATAAACCTTGAGACCAAGTCTGAAGTTCATGAGCGCTGAATGAACAGGGAAAGTGTTCAGTCCTAAGAAATGTAATTACACCACACATCAGGATTCCAAGCAATTTGCAGCCAGTTGAGTCTGCAGTCTATACCCGAGTGTCTACGTGCAGGTGACCATACATGCAACACAATGTAAGTAGCCTAAGAGCTGCTACTTGACTATTCTCACCTGGGTGCAAATACGGACACCCAGGTGCTTGTCTTTGCCCTGCCAGGCCATGCACACCCATGTGTAAATAGGCACATTGTCTCTTCCACCCCAGGAACAAATAGCTTTGTTGGCTATGGACACCTGCCATCTGCCAATAATTTTTCACCCTCCTGCATGGTTTTGAAAACCTGACACCTGAAAATCATGCCAAAAAGAGACAGTTTTCAAAGGTTTTTAGAAGCAGAGTCAGAAAGTTGTAACACATATCTCTGCTTTCTAGACTCTGTGGTTGGACCTGACCTATATGTAAAATCCCAAAAGATACACAAAGAAAAAAAAACAAATAACTGACCTCAATTTTCAATCTAGATGGGTGAGTGACTATCTACATCGTTTTCCCACCACTCTATGTGGGGTCGATGTGTATAGGGTTGAGCAGGTAGGGTTAATGGCCTTGTCCAAACTCCCAACAGTTGTGACACCAGGGTTTGAACCCCCGACCTTCCCATCAGCATCCCAGCACCTTGAACCAGTCAGTCACCATTGCCTCAACTTTTCAACTCATTGACTGACCCACAGATCAAACAATGCAGGAGGAGTGCCAAAGACTAAGTCAGGTTCATTTAATGTATTTGTTTTGTTTCTTCAAAGATTTCCTGAGCATCGGTCACTAGTGTTTTCGATATATTATTGCATGCATACATGCAGCCATCTGTTTATACTGGCTGGCCTTTCTGCTATTCTGTAGCTCACCCTCCAAGCACTTCCTCTCTGTTTATGGTGTAATAGGTAGCTATCTGTTGGGTTTTGGTTGTCACCACACGGTGCTCAAAGGGTGCTGGAGGAGGAGGTGAGCAATCTAGAGGACAGAGAGGAGAAAAAAAACTGAAACAAGAGAACAAATACACAGTCCTTGGTCATTGTACTGTAAAACAGCATGTACCTATGATGTACTCTTCAGGCATTGGTTCTGCTTCTTTCCTCTGCTCCTGAGGTTTCTCTGGTTCCGCTTCTGAGGCTTCAGGTGTCTTTTCTTCCTCACTTTTTTCCACCTCCTCTGACCTTTCCTCCACTCTGCTTTTTTTAAGATCATCTTTCTCCAGATTATGGACTCGTCTCTTAGTACTGGCAATCAGTTCCGTGTGTTCATTATTGCTAGACAAACAAACAGCACACGTGCATCAAGAAAAAAAAGTGTTAATGGATTAGATTTATCCAGATTGAAGATTTCAGTAAAAGAAAAAAAAAAAGACTTTTCCCAAAGAGTGTCATCAGTTTACTTAAAGACAATGTTTAATTAACATTGTTTCAGTACCTGGCCTGGGGAACCTCATGGTCTTTACTACAGGTTGACAGGAGTAGAGATGGCACCTTAGGGACACCGAAGCCATCTTCTTTTTCTATTCTTTGGTTCTCTTCCTCTTTGTTTGTCTCTACTTTCTCATTCAACCTGGATTCTATCAGAATATTTTTATCTTCCTTACTGCCCTCTGTTTCCTCCGCTGCGTGCAGCCCTTCTTTATCACTCTCCTTCTCAGTTTGTGCTTCTTTATCATCTTGGATAAAGTCCAGGAATCCTGTTGTGCTGGCATCCGTTTCAGCATTGCCATGGGAAAGGCTGGTGTTCTGCTGATTGAGCATTTGCACCTTTTCCAAGTCATCCTGGACTGCACCTTAAAAGAAATAAAAAAAACAGTTTATTTACTGTTCTGTGGCTTCTGCTTTTTTTGCAACATTTAAATCCATATCAAAAATCTTAAACTTGCAAATAACAACCCCAGAGATGTACCAGCTAAAGCACAGCAGTTTAAACATTGCAGTAAATTTGCATTTACCTGTTACATCTGGAGGTTTCTTCTTCTGGGATTTCAACACCTTCAAGTATAGGCTTGGCTTCTCCTTACATTCCTTCTCTTTCAGCTGGATAGAGGCAAAGAAAAGTGAGAACCGCCAACAAACCTTTTTATAAACATCAGAAACTTTTGAAAGCTGTGACGCTTCCACCAGTAAATTGTATGTACTGTAAGGCATCTGTAAAGTAGGTGGCTTGCAGTATACACCCTACTTGAGTTGGTTTTCAAATACCATTTTAAATGGTAAAACCAAAGTATTATCATTTCATGCATGACACTCTCCTCCTCTGTCCATAACAAATGATAAAATCCTCAATACAAATATAGTAAATAAATATAGTAAGAAATAACAATTATAAGAAAATGGAGTCACTTTGCATAATATAATATAATATCTGTAACCCCACACATTCTCTTACAAACCATGCATGTGTACTTAACGTTGCCATTGACCGAATAAAACAGTATTTAAAACCACACAAATACTGTTCTTGCAAACATAAAAAAGCATCTGCAAAGCATACTCAGCCTAAGAAATAGAAAAATAGATGACAGACAGTTTCCATGTCATGACTTCCATGCAATTTTTCCTGCTATTTTGCATGATTAACCAACTATTATATTTTGTATCTTGAGCGTTAGGCATATTATGTACTGTATATCAAATTACAAAAATAATTTTCCAAAAAATTGATCCCATTTTGATTCCAGGCTGCAATACCACAAAATATGGAAAAGTCAAAAGGGTGAATATTGGTGCCAGGCACTGTACACATAAATGCATGGCATCTTGTGAGAGTAAATTTAGAGCTACAGTGGGACAGTTAATCTGCTCAGCTGTCTCTTTAGACTTTGCAGTGACTAGTACCACTATGGAAATAATTGTCTTTAGTTAAATGTGCAACTAGCTTACAAAAATCTTAGAACTTTCCATCTCTCCATTTGTCAGTCTGTCTATTTGCAAGGTGGCATACCCTCTCACTAGTAGGTGTGTATTTTTAGAGTTTGCTTTGGTGTGTTGCTCCAAGGCATCTAGTCTCTGAGCCTTATGATTGGCCTGTTTATTCATTGTCTCCATGGAAACACACTGGACTTAACATCTGCTCTTGTGCTCACAGCTGATCATGTCCAGATGGCTTATGGCCAACTTCTGTAGGGTGGGAAGCATTTCTCTCCGGCCACTAAGAGCACTGGTCGGTCCCTCAATCAAAAAAAAAAAACAACAAGCTGATATAAGAGGATAAGTATTCAGCAAGGATTTTTTTTGTTGTTGTTGTTCCTCTTCCACCATTATTCCTGTTTCTCTAGTGTTTCTGAGTGGATAAAAGGGTTTTGGGTCTCAAAACCTTGGTTAGAGATTTCATAAGGCTGGAGCTCATCTTTAGGGGTTTAATTGAATGCTCCAAACACACTTACCGAAGACTTTGCAGAAGCAAGAAATGCCTGTCATGAGGAAAGCTGTTGTGAATGCTCACTTGTCCTGAACCAGGGAGAGATAATTAATTCTCTGTTCTACTCATCTTTTCCTTCTCTCTAATCTCGAGCCCAAAGTAATAACATTTACATAGTGTCTTTTGGCTGCTGCTGATCGGTCCTGTATTGAAGCCGGCAGTGTGAGACTCCCGAGCCAATCCTACTGTGAAGCCAGGGGTCACGGGTCAGGATATTGAATCCAGAGTTGGCCAGGACAAAATAAATAATGATGTAGAAAAAAGTGGATCTTACACTAAGAATATACATTGTACAATGTATAATAAATATACAGTAGATTGAGCTAAAGTGATGGTAGCAGCAAGCAATAAAGCAGTCGACAATAAAATGCTTTATGCTTGTGCATTGTTTAATGGGTCTAGGTGTATGCACTGGTGTGTGTTACACGAGGACATCCTGCTGCTGAATACACACATGGGAGTGTGAATGAAAGAGAACTGTAGGAGGTGTGTGATAGAAGAACAAAGATTTGATGTGGACAACTTGGACGAAATTCAGTGAGGATGTTTGCCTACATTAATCGATTGAACCAGACCTTCCTTCTGAGAAAAAAAAGACCTAATCCTTTCCTGCATCAGGAAAAAAAAAGGCGATGGTAAACGTAAGGTCCCATGACTCATTTCAAACAAAAAGTTAGGTTTGGGGTGGAGTTAGTACTGGCAACGTTTCTGCTAACCACATTGCCCTTGTTCATTCATATCATAAATCACATGGCTTTTTATTTTATGAGATCAGGTTCACATGAGATTATGATATTATGTTATGAACATACAGCATACTGTGAAGGTGCAGAGTATCTTATCACAGATGTACAGGGGCTTTACTTTTAATCTGCCCAGATTTAAACACAGTCTATACAATAAACACCCCTCTTTCTATAATGTTACTTAATAGCCTGACTTAGCAAAGTACCAATAAGATCACACAATTATCTTATAATAACCTGGACATCATGTTCCAGCTAGTGCCTGTACTCTGAATGTGATGGTCTCTGAATAAGAAAGTGGATTATTTTCTTATGACAACACGCCCCGATATGTTTTATTCCTTACATACCATAGTGATTTTCAATTCATTGATGAACAAGCTGTGGTTTTTAATAGCTTACAGTTACATTTAATGTAATCGAACACCCATTATACAAGTTAGTTCCTGTTAGTACAAACACTGTTTACAACCATGGCTTGAGAAACACAGCACATACAGTACAAAGCCTACAGTAAGTCCCCAAAGTAAGTCTGTTATTGTAGGCTTCCTGTAAGAGGTGTACACGTCTTCCTATTACCAAATATGAATACATTATTTAGTTTAAACAGATTATGTGTCGTAAACAAATATATGAATATCATGAATATCAGCTGCGTTATTTGTCGTTCTTGTTCTTGGTTTAAAGGTCCACTATGTAGAATTCAACCACCTGAATGCCCTCTCTTATCCCTCCCTTTCCAAGCGTGTATTAGAACATACAATGGCCATCAGGTGCCCATAATGCACTTCCAAGTACTTACATTCACACTCCTGCTTTTTCTGCTTTTTTTTTTTACCGCTTAGTCAGCAGCAGCAGACACTGATTCCTCTTTTTTCTTTAATCCTTGTCTTCCTTTCTTTTTCCTTCTGGATTCATGCTGCTGCTTGTATTGTGCTACTGTAGTGGCGCAACATGGCCACTCTGCGGAAGAGGACCCGCTCCTTATGTAGTTATAAACGGCTCATACTAAGCTTATGAAAACACAGTGATTCCTAGTTACAAGTAATTATACACTAATAAAAACATACTTCGGAATACTATATTACATTTCTGCTAATAATTCCTCTAAAAGTTACATAGTGGACCTTTAATGTTCAGGGCATCAAGCTGAGACTGCAAGTGTTCATGGGGATTGGAAGTTCACTCAACACGGTAATACAGTTGAAGGAGATATATTGATGATTGTGAGGTTTTATTTCATACTTCTATACAGTAAACCCTCGTTTATCGCGGGTTATCCGTTCCAGACTCTAGCGTGATAAGTGAATTTCCGCGAAGTAGTATTTCCGCGAAGTTAGAGCATAGAAAACCTGTTTTCGACCTTCTAAATACTGTTTTTAACATTATTAGAGCCCTCTAGACATGAAATAACACCCAATGTTTTGGAAAAAAGCTAATAAAAAATAAAAAATAATTGACTCAAGACAACTGAGTGCAACCCGCATTCGAACAACTTATTAATGTATACTGTATTTGAAAAAAAAGCGATAGAGTGAAGTCGCGAAATTCAAAGCTCGAAGTTGCGAGGGTCGACTGTACTTCATATTTGCTAAGCACACAAGTACGAAACTTGTGCGACAAAGACAACGTTTGATTGTTTTGCTCCAGTAGCCCAACCTAAGTACTATCCTTCTTTGCTCCAGAATAAAACCGTTATATTACATTTGTGCACCAACTAGCCCAACTAAAAAAGGCTTTAAAAAGGCTAGAAACAAAATACTATTTAACAAATAAATTACAAAATAAATTCCTCAAAAATATACAATAATTCATTTATGCATTTAAAATTAGTAAAGTAATTACGCTAGTAATGAATTCTTGCTTTAATTATTCTCATTGAAACTGGACAATGTAGGCTACTGATTCACCAGTAGAGGGCAGCAGATATGTACCTCAGGCACTCATTCACTGCTCCACGTGCAGGTTAGGAATCTTAGCGTGCATGTGTGTATGTGTGTAACAGAAGAAGAAAGCTTGTGTATCTGAACTACTGTATGGTAAGATATGTAGGTTTGTATGTAAATGGATACATGTACTAAGCATCTATAAAACAGTTATGGGTAAATAGTAACCAAGGATCTGAGCAAGAATGACATGACATTATCATATGTCACTATAGTTATATTCAGTTCAACCAGTTTAAACTCTTACTGACTTTACAAGGTCTATAAACTGCATAGCGTTTATGGGTAGAAGAGAGAGAGAGAGAGAGAGAGAGAGAGAGAGAGAGAGAGAGAGAATGTTGTATGTTTAGAGAATGCGACTGTTTGTATAAGGTGGGTTAAGGTCCAAGTAAGTGTACAGAGGGAGTAAGTGCTATTTTAGTGTATGAAATGCTAGAAGAAGGTAACTATATCTCTTCCCTACCCCACCCTCATTTCTTTTCTATCTCAATTTATTTTATGTAATTGATATGCACACTGGCAGGCGCTACCTCCTCCGTTCAAAACACACAGTGGGCATGTGTGGTGCCGCAGAGTAGAAACGTATGAACTGACGTGGGGGAGTCCCAGGGAGACTCTGGCAAACGCTTGTCTAGTGATGAAAGCAGGCATGTGGCACATGGGTGGTAAACACATCAATGCTGGCTATACCGCAGCCACTATTGCTAATATTTCTCCCAAATATGACACATGAATTTTAATTTTTAGGATTGCAGATTGCCTATAGTCCATAAGGACTGAAGAGCTAGTTGTACTTTAATTACAAAATTGACCTGCTTATTAAACATGTATAATTGACTATGATATTGGTATGTCTAGTTGATAACGTAATTGTTCATTTCAGCTGACGGTGTCGTCTATTAAACAGCACAGAATGACACTATTTCAATTATATATTAAAACTATTTTCTTTTCTTTACTTTTCTTTTATCTTATTAGATCTGAAGAGCTGATTCTGCCTAGTAATAAGAAAATATAGAACAACCGTGCTGCAATGCAAACATACATATATATATATATATAATTTTTTTTTTTTTAATAAAACTAAGTCATGTTTTCAGTGTCTTATACATACTTGCCTTGCAATTAGTAGCAAGACCTCTGCCTGAGGCTTTCTGGAGGATTCAGTAAACAGAATATGACTACGTTCAAATGACTGAAAGGTATAAGAGAACCACCTGCTTCTGACAGTCAAATGTAAGTAAACCTGTGCTCGGCGTTGCGGATGATCCTATTCCACCTGAACATGGTGTCCACATGCTTTGAGATCATAACTTACAGGACATAATCGACTCTGTAACAACTAGTCCTTCTCCCATCTAAACTCACAGCAGTTTGAAGATCGTTCATTTTCCATTATAAATTTCAAGAACTATGAAAATCCAAATGCTTCCATATGCTCTTCCTCCTCCTCTTCCTCAAAGGAAAAAAAAGCTTATCACAGGGCCGGATTGAGACAAAATTATGACCTGAATTATCACACTCACCCAGACACACATAACAAATCTTGAGATTACTGTAATGTACAGCAACTGACATATTGAACTTTATAGGAAATACCTTTCTGCACCTAATGAATCTAAGCTTCCCTCTCTTATTTCTATTCAAGTGACTTTTATTGGCATTTTAACCAATTGCCGGTGATGCAATACACAGTGAAACAATACAATGTTCCTCCAGGATCCTGGTGCTACATACAACACTACACAGAGTTACAAAAAAAGTGCATAGATAGACTAGATAGATATATATTACATAACTACATAAGACTACCTAATGTGTAATTATTATTATTATTATTATTATTATTATTATTATTATTAACAACAACAACAACAACAACAATAATAATAATAATAATAATAGTAATAATAATAATTTACTTTATAACTACTTTACTTTATACTTTATATTTGTTTTATTGGATATTCTAAATATACAGTTAATTATCTTTAAAACAAGTGGTCATTTGTTAATTGTGGTTTGAGCCAATCCAGAGCAATCAGAAAAAAAAATTAGGTATCATTCTCCTAACAGAAAATCAAGTTTGTAGAAAATCAACTGTAAATTTTGTGATGTGCAAACTAAAACTAAATGAAAAGCATATACAAATTTATTTGGCCTACAAAGTCATATTTATAGGTTGTTTTAAAGTATAATATTTTGGTGATGGCTATATAGTAGATTAAGAAAGTATTTACGGCAAAATTAGAAAAATCACATGTGGGTTACTTTCGATATGTGACGCATTCTCGTAGCAAATCGTTATATATTGGAATGAGCTTTTGCGACACAGGGATCATTTTGTTGTTACATGCCCCAAATATGACAGAGAAATGAATGAAGTGCACAAGACTGCAGCACATGCATCCAAACTGTTATTTGATTACTGAGCTTTTAGAATAACATGTTAAATAGGTAAAGTAGCAAAATCTGTGCAACACAGCAGAGCCTCGTCAGTAAACCTGCTGACCCATATCACACGATGAATGTGTTATGAACGTGCTTGAATGTCTGAATCATTTGACTCATATCACTGAGTAACCAAAGCAGGCAAAGAGGGTTTCACAGCTGACAGATCACATGCTGTATGCTATTAGACAATCAAATGTAATGTATCTGTGCTGTTGTAAAAGCCGTTATAGGGTGTTCTGTCCAGTACATGTTTTTCCTATAAATTCGGCACTAATATTTCAACTCTCCACACTCTCATTCATAATGCACTTTGCCATATGAAAGTGGTATGAAAACACTCAACGCAAAATGTGGGGATAAGTAAGGGCATGTGTGTTACCTGTGAGTAAACTGATGTGCTTCCTGCTGATTTATCTTTTTTCCTCTTGTGGGTGAACAAACTCCAAAATTTCCTCCACAAAATGGATACAACTAAGCACACACTACCCACAATCCAAACATCCTTATCACGCAAAAAGTTCTCCATGGTAACTAGTCACAAACATGGGGCCCAAGTCTGAGCCTCCGTCTGCGCTCAAGCTCTACTGTAATGACACGTGTAATCCTTTATGTATCCCTGTCTCCCACTTTTTCAGCTCTACGTTAGCAGTAGTCTGGTTGTTGACATAAACATGGTGGCCAAGCTGTGCAGATTCTGAAAGGGAGACAGAAGTGAACCCCCCGTCCTTCCTCCTCTCTATAAGGGGCAGAAAATGTGTCAGTCACCAAGACAAGTGTCAGACAGGTGGAACTCTGGCTCTGAGGGAGTGCAAGGTGGCGAAGAGGACCCAGTGTATCCTTTAACATTAGACGCAGCACTTAATGTGCTCTGTCATTCCTTTGCACTTGCATATTTTGCACTTACATTCATACATGCAAATGCACACACGCGCACACACACACACACGCACGCACGCACACATGCACACGCACACACATGCACACGCACGCACGCACACACACAATTAATTAATTTATTTTTTTTACATATCCGCATTAATCACATATATTAAACACTGCCAATCAGAAATCTTTAGTTTTACGTTGTTTCTAAAATAAAATGCCAAGGATTATAGGTTACAGCACTCAAACTAACGGCCAAAATGAAAATCTAATTCACAAATACTGATGGCACACACTCAGAAAACACAATCATCAAGGAGCTGCCAAATTCTAAAGCAAGCATTTGGGTTCTTTTCTTTCTATTACTTAATGATATAGGATATCTCAAGTACCGAGTCCAGGTATCATATGGTATCAGGAGAGACCTGCTAATACAAGCAAGACCTTTAACGACTCTTGCTTCAGCAGTTCCAAAACTAAACACACACACACACACACACACACACACACACACACACACACACACACTTACTCGTACACTGTTGAGTATGTGTAGCACTTTGTCTATTTGAGTGGGGCCAAGTCTTAGAATGATGCCTGGCCAGAACATCTAGAGCTGGTATTCTACTAATAACTCATGTCAAGAGAGCACAGACTGCAAATACACACACCATCTTATAAAACTAATGACAACATAGTTATAGATTCGAATATAATATTAGGATCCTTTTAAATGTATTGTGTTAATTCTATCTGTCTGTCTGTCTGTCTGTCTCTATTCTCTATGTACTTAAGACAGGGATAGACATACAGCAACAAGACAACAAACACACAAAAAACCACAACAAAAGCAAGAGTTCTACAGTGCAGTAGTGCAGAATGCAAAGATGCTAGTATAAATATGTAATAAATATGAAGTGGATAATTGGTTTCCAGAGTGCAGTGGAGCTGGAATAAATACTGAATAAATATAGGATGGATAATTGGCTATTATAATGGATAATTTATGATACCTATCGAGATGTAATATGCTACTTAGCAGTTGAGTGTTAGGGTTAAAGCTGCACTCAGTAGGATTTAGGGTTAACTTTAAGCTTTAAGTCTTATGGTCAAGGTTAAGGTTGGGGTTAGTTATAGGGCTATGGCTAAGAATGAGTTTATTATCTGCTAACGATTCTCGCACTGACTGAGCTGTCAGAACACTGGCAGCCATAATCCTGTACTCCTGTGCATTTTTTAAATAATATATATATTTTAAATTCTCTCGATAATAAAATTGTGACAACAGAATATCATGGCTTTAGAATTTTAGTTTATTGAATAACGTGGTTGTGAAAGTAATGCATTGCTTTTGCTGCCTCCACTCTGTCCATTAGAGATGTTTGTAAAACTATTGTTATTTATCTTTGCTTGACCCCTGCTGTGAACCTATTACAATACCTTGTTTGATTACGATTAGCGGATAGGCTGAGAGAGACACATTATTTGAATACAATTTGCGGATAGGCTGAGAGAGACACATTATTTGAATACAATTAGTGGATAGGCTGAGAGAGACATGTTATTTGAATCCCCTTCATTGGGAAAATGTTGCCTTCTACCATGCTCGCCCTGTGAATGAATGGTTTGCAGCACAGTCCTGGATGATGAGACATTTCCTCACTGCCTGACATTTCATTTACATTTTAAGTCATTTGGCAGACGCCCTTATCCAGAGCGACTTACATATATCACATTTTTATACAACTGAGCAGTTATGGGTTAAGGGCCTTGCTCAAGGGCCCAGCAGTGGCAGTCATGGCGAGGCTGGGATTTGAACTCACGACCTTCCAATCAATAGCCCAGTGTCTTAATCACTGAGCTACCACCTCCCACTTGCATGATTTCCTCTCCTTTCCTGAACCCAATCGAGGAATTCTTCTCTGCATGAAGACAGAAACTACATGATCAATGACCTTATGACCAAGTATCCCTGCTGGAGGCAATGAATGCCAGTTGCATGACAATATGACAATATGTGCAAGGGAGGACATCCAGTGCAATTCAGAGTGTTCTTGATTTGGGGTGATATTGTTTATTGTTTTTTTTTTTGTTGTTTTTTTGTCTAGTGTAGTCGTGTTCAGTGTAAATCTAACCTGTCAAGGACAGAAAGACCTGTATACAAGAATCAAATGAATGAAGAAAACTTTCTTAGAATATTTCTCTTTTTTTTTGCAGTATTTCAAAAAAGTGTAAAAAGTGCAGTTGCTGAGGGCAGAGGTGTTTCTCACTGTGTCTCTGGTAAAATCTTGATAGAACAAAATACAGGTCATGCTGTGATATGCTTGTTTGTCTTTTTGGAACATGCTGTACTGTAAATATATAAAGTGTCCAAAAAAATGGCACAGGCACGTAACACAAATTACTTTAAGGCTGAGGCAGTTCATATTGATAACTGCTGTTTGTAATTTCTTGTTGGCTATGTAATGATTGAATGAAAGAATATATTCATTTGACCACAACTTGTGTTGTGTTGTATGAGGAAAATATTTTCTATTGTTGCAGGTTTTTAAGGTTTTGTCTTGTTATAGCCTTTTGCAAACAAAGTGTGTCATTCTTCCCCGAGGGCCTCTGTTTCAACTTGTGTGTTAACTGTTTTGGAAATTGTGATGTCAGAGTGGACAAAAATGTTTAAGTAATCGAGAAAAATGCAAATAATCTGTTCAAATCAGCTAACTTTCAGTTCAAAACTTAAATTTTACTTCACTGTAGATGGATATATGCTGCATTTTGACAGCCAAATGTTGTGTGCTCTAATATATGCTTGAAATAAAACAGATTATTCCGATTTTAGAAAAAAGTTTATTATTTTGTTTTGTTTGTAGCCTTGGTACCATCTATATAAAAGTGGTCATAATAGCATTGCACTGTGCCTGTACCGTATATAGGCAAACTATAGATGCAGTTGTCACTGAAAATATTTTTCCACTATTACTGCTGTACATGTACTGTAAGTCATAGGCTATCAGTGAGTGAAAGTGCCCCTAATGCAACTGTAATAAATTTACCCGACTCAGTAGTGGAACCTACAGAACCATGACACAAAAAAAACACAGATCAGACATTTTTTTTTTTCTTGGCTTCATGATAGCTGCTTGGCTTCCAATATTTATGGGTTGTGGGGCATTTCAGGGGTGGATAAGATTTTTTTTCCTAAAGGTTCAAGGTTCGCTTATTATACTGGAAATGAACTGTACTATACATGTAACACATAAAATTGCCACAGAAAATGTATCATAGAGCTCTCATGAAAGATCTACTCTACTTGCTTGGCATTACAATATATAGCCTAATGTAAGAAATATCATACTTTTTTGCTATTTGCTATTTTTTGCTTTTTTACTATTTTGCAATTCAACACTAAACTATGAAATAATTATAAATAAGATACAAAAACGATGCTTCAAGTTGTTTGTGTTTTTTAGTCTAGTGTACACTGAGTGACAAAGTAGTCTAATGGGAGAGAGCATATGCTAACGTTATGATAGCAGGGAGTCATTTTTGGGTGAAGTGTGAAGTGTTTTGTTGGTTGAAGTGAATTTTGCAAGGTTAATTGATGTCTTCAGGTGCGTGTTTGTAAAGGAAAATGTGCACCTGTTTCTGAATCACGTGTGAACACAATTGTAAAAATTGTTGTTTTTATTGTACATTGTTGAAAAGACAGACAATGGCAATAGGGCGAAATTTGGGTAAAACGGTGTCATGATTTCTTGTGTAATGAATTTTCATTATACAAGGGAGGTATCATGATATTTATCTTTGCTAAGTGAGGGTAAAAATTTGAGTGTGCATTTTGCCATGCAATGGCGTATAGAAGGGTTTTCCCACCTCATTCCCAGTGTTCCCAGTATGGGCTCCGGATTCACTGCAACTCTGGTGAGGATCAAGTGATTGCTGTAAATGAGATAATGAATAAAATGAAAAGTGACAGGAATAAAAATATTGTCACAGATTACTAGGTACTCATTCACACACACACTTCAGAATGATTTCAGATGAGGTCAGAAAGATTGTTTTTAATTCATATAACTCTTATTCTTTTGTCCACAATGAGGTAAATGATTCGACATAATAATACAGTTACAGTAAAAATCAGAGTTGGACATTACACAGAAAAAAACACACTTTCAGATTTGCATATTAAATATTGTTGGTAGGCACATGCCCAGGTATTCATATTCTAAACATCTTATTTTCTAATTGTATCATCATAATGTAGTGAAAAACATATATTACAATTGTAAATTAAAAATTATATAAAGTATACCCTGGATACATTATCAAATGCTCCACAAAAATATTATAATTGTATAATGGTTTTCAAAATCAAGCTCAGTTGTGTGACTTTGTGATTATTATTTTTTTTTTTTGCAGTGATAGTTTTGATCATTCATTTCACGCCACACACATTTACCGTTTACTTTTT
Source organism: Synodontis membranacea (assembly GCA_025674565.1). Lineage (NCBI taxonomy): Eukaryota > Metazoa > Chordata > Actinopteri > Siluriformes > Mochokidae > Synodontis > Synodontis membranacea. The sequence continues at coordinate 18,234,752 of JAOVYU010000011.1, read as the reverse complement.
TCCCTCCATTTTAAAGCCCTTTAGATTAAAAAAAAGTAAAAAGAAAAATCACATTGTCACAGGTAACTAGTTACTCATTTAGACATAGACACACGTCAAATTCATGTCAATCACATAGATATAAAAAATAACTAACAAGCACTTTCCAAGTATGTTTTATTAGGACTTTTATTAGACCGCTGTTAGTTCTACTTTAGGGCAATGTGAAGGGTTTCAGAAAAGCCGGAATGGGCAGTTTGTCCAGACTTTCAGGAAATTCATGTGGAGGCAGTTGAGACAGGATTCTTTGCATAGCGATGAAAAACAGTGTTCCTGGATTTTTTCCGATTAGGTAGTTTCCTCTCCCAGAACTTTGGACCAGTGCTGCGGATCCTTTTCCAGTGTGTTCTTCATCTTGAACCGTGCCTCAGGCATGAACATGAGCGTTGGTTGGGGGG
>JAOVYU010000011.1:18175097-18189766 GCA_025674565.1 Synodontis membranacea | reverse complement strand
TTATAAACGGGTCCTATGTAAACACCTTCACGTAATCAACGGCCGTGTGACGTCGTAGTGCAAGTCTAGGGTTCGGTGGAAAATAAATCTAAGGTTCGGCCGAAACCGAACCCCGTCAAAAAGCCCAGGATTCAGCCGAATCCGAATCCGAATCCTGGATTCGGTGCATCCTTAATTAAAATGTTTAGTTATTATCTCCACCCATCAACTGTATAAATTATTTATACAGTCAATGTCTCCACCTGGTTGTTTTCACAGAGTTGTCAATCCAGTGCCGGATATGACGTCACACCGACCTGATGAACAGCAGCAAATTGGCTGAGGCAAGTGAAATTGAGATGGTGAATTCTTAACATCATGCAAATGAGAACAACACAAAACCAGTCAGTTCAGTGTGTGATATGTTTGGTGCATGGCGTTCTCTAGAGAGGCAGGAGTAAGATGAACAAGATGGCGGGGGTAATGGTGGGGCTACGTGTAACTTGAAAACATTTTTATGTTGCATAGCATGTGGAATTATGCGGTGCATCTAAAATCTGTGCTGGTGATAATGAAACTTTCAGTAAGGAGCACCAGTTCTACTAGTGGATAAAATTTGTCTGGAGCCCTGCACGTACAACCTAGCGTTGTGCAACACACTGGAACAATGTCTGGCCGCACAGTGGAAAGTTCATGCTGGTCCAGAAGAAATGGACAACTGTATGTTTCTTTTGGGAAATTAAACAGAACCTCATTTGCTTAATTTACTTTCAGCAAGTGTCTGTGAAAGCAAATGTGATTTCAGTAATAGTCATGAGAAGAATGATGCTGCTGTGAAGACTAACATATATGAACAAGAGCTCATAGCCATTTATAAATGCACTACAAAATATTAGCATTGTATCTTGTAGTTACATAAATAGGGCTGTCATTTAAACCAATATTATTAAATCTTACAAAATGAATAAAGCAATATTATTAATGATAAGTGAATAATAATAATAATAATAATAATAGTTTGTACTTTAAAATCACCTTTTCAAGGCCACTTCACAAATATAAACATGTAAATATAATTAATTGAATATTAAAATAACAGAAATAAATTCATCTTCACAGTGAAGATGCTATCTGAAAGAGATAAATTACTAGATTACGTCCGCAATGGATTCACAATGCTTGATGTGATGGGGACCTGAACTCCAGAGCTTTGGGGCAACATAACAGAGCTCCCCTTTCTCCCGTGGTGTTATGGTTCTTTTTGGTATGCCGTGTATACCTGCTGAGTAGGATTGCAGTGAGCGGGCAAGGGTGTAATTCTCTAGGAGGTCAGTGAGATAAGTGGGAGCATGATTATATAGGGCCTTATATGTGAGGAACAGAATTTTAAATTGGAAGCGGTATGCAACAGGAAAACAACGAAGCTGTTTAATCAGAGGTGTAATATGGCTTGTAGATTTGGAGCATGTGGGGATTCTTGGAGCAGAGTTTTGGATTAATTGGAGCCAGCGGTGTAGCTTATTTGGGATGCCAGACAGGATGGAGCTGCAGTAGGCAATGTGGAAGGAAACATGAATGTTGAAACATAAATGGGCTGGACGTATTCTTTCAATGTTACATATATTAAAAAAAAAAAAAAAAGCCACTACGAGAAACATTGTTGATATGTACACTGAAGGAAAGTGTATTGTCTAATATAACACCAAGGCTCTTGACCCGAGGTAAACGTATAGTGCAGCCATCTGTGGAGAAGGTGAAAGGGTTCATCTTTGCAAGAGAAAATTTAGTGCCAGCAACAAATAGCTCACAGTGTTATTACTCTTCAGCATTTTTAGTCATCCACATGTTTATGTCGTGGAGACGGTCCGTGATCGTGCTGGGAGGGAGAAAGACAGTAGGCTTTGTAGATATATAAAGCTGAGTGTCATCAGCATAGCAATGAAAATGAACCCCATGATGTCAGACAGTTTTGCCAAGTGGGAGGAGATATATAATGAAATGACAGCCGAACATTCAGACTTGCATCACATCATTTAGACACATTGTGAGGTGGGAAAAAAAGGGCTCTGGTGTTTCATTCTTCTGTAGTGATGATTTTTGCATAAGTATTTTTTTTTGACTGAAGTGTGCGATTAGAATACATCTTTTTTTTGTGGACAGTTTTCTTTGATAATCACTCCAGGTACCGATCCGTGGACTTCATGTGGCGAAGTTCAAATGTATACAAGGTGTGCTGTGAACAAATCAGACCGTCTGTGTCTTCAAAGGAGCAAGACTGTTGAGCTCTGAGGACAATCAGTTGTTGTAATTGTCCTGTAAGTGCATCAGAGAAGTATTCGGAGGAGGAGAAGGACAGGAGTTAATTAAAGTAGTAGTGAGTTCCTCTTGCTTGACCTTTTTAAATATTGCCATATGACATCACACACTGAACTTTTGATTTCATGACAGGCAGGTAGATGTCAAATAGCACAGCTTCTTGGTCTGAAATGAGTAGTTCAGCAGCACTTAAATTGCAAGGTGTGATTTCAGTGCGGCAGATCAGGTCAAGAACACGGCCTTGGTTCTGAGTTGGAAAATCTACATATTGTGTGATGTCAGAGCAATCAAGCAAGTCCATAAAGTATTTGGTGAACAGTTTAGAAGAATTTTCCAACTCTAGGTTGAAATCAGGATGACACTGAATGATAGATATTAAGTTCAGAAATAAACCCATTTGATGGTTTAGGTGGTCGGTACAATGCTGCAACGACAGTGGGTGTAGGTACATGGAGTTTGACAGCCATCAGATCACACAGATAGTGGTGCCATCTTAACTTTCTTGCAATAGAGCAGTGCAAGACCGCCTCCTCTCCCAGAAGAGCAGGACTTGCAGATGTAAACTGTGGGACTGCTTGATTGAGATATAAAAAAAAAAAAAGTCATTGCTTTGCTGCCAAGTTTCCGCGAGACATAGAACGTCAAGTCTATGGTCAATAATAAAGTCATTGTTCAAAGGAGCTCTGTTTGTATTATATAATCCAAACTTCAGACAGGTAGAGCTGTGATCTTTGGATGTTGGCGGTGTATAGAGCAGAGGGAGGGAATACGCCTGCAGTTATTCTCGTTGAAAATGGTGCTGCGACGAAATCCTTCATGGATGTATCTTGAACGCCAAAGAATATGGCGTTGGTGGAGGAGCTTTGCAGGAGGCTACTGTAATAGTTTTTCCACAGTTGGTAAAGTTCGTCTGCCGAGTATTCCTGCATCCTTTTGCCAGTAGATAGGGCGTAGGCTATGCTTCTGCCTCAACTACTTTTCATTAGTGTATAATCACCTTTGCAGTAACTCAGTAATATTGTGAATGAACCTTTAATATCTACATAGGGAATGGGTCCACTTCTACAGACCCCTACAAGAGGTCTCATAATTTATCCATTTATTCAATGTGGCTGCTGTTTTTTTATTTTTTTTTTTTATTTCAGCCAAGCAGAAGCCACAGTACAGCTCATCAGCTTTTTGAAGACTGAGACCAATTGATTATATATGTTCAGTTAGGTTCTGCATCCACATCAGCCGTACGCTAATGAGACTGGACAGCTTAGTTTTAGGCCATCTAATGTTTTCCGAACCATTTGTATTCACAGGTCACCATTTATTTCTTAAAACATGCTAAACATACTCTTAAAATAACTGTGTTGATTGATTGAAATTAGGGATGAACATGTTGTCATGTTGCAGTTATAGATTCTAATGTACTGTATCATTTGCAGCAGTCATGTTTTAAAAACTTACATTCTGCTTGTGATCACACCTGAATTGTCTTTTTCCAGACGGGAAGTTTTACCCTGTGGTATGGTTACGTAGAAGCTTTTTCTCCTTTCTTGGTCTCTGCATTGATGACAGTCTTTTGAATCAGTTGGCTTAGTTTTTAAGCCGATTTGACGTCGATAAAATAGAGGGTCTGAATTAACAGTAGCAAATAAGATGCAGATTATCTACTTATGAAAAACACAGCAGAAGAAAGCAAGCATTCACTAGGTGGTAAAATCTATTTTTTTTTGTTGTGATTTATGTTATTATTTTTTATAATATTTGAATTATATTTACGTTATTGTTTTCGAATGATACCCAGAGGCTAGATTTTTATGAAAAGCATATGCACTGACTTCAGAAAGTATTCAGACTTCCCGTTCAGTTTTTGCACACTTTATTGTATTATAGATTTAATTTAAAATGGATTAAAGTCACTTTTTGTCTACAAATCTTTCATTGAGATGCATGTTTAGACTTTTGGCAAAAGCCAGCTTTACAGGTATACGTATAGTACGTATAGTACGGTACAAATTTCTTCTGAGTTTGCTATCGCAGGCACAGTGGCACATTGCAAATTGCAATCTTTAGTTAGGAGTTGAGATCAGTGTTCCTGGAATACATAATGTGACTAAATGTAAATTTTAGTCAATTTAGTGCCACTGCAATCCAAGACATTCGACAACAAAGTTCCGGCAGCAGCACAAAATTTTGATTAAATTCTCAGAGTGTGACCTCTGCTACAACAGTCATCTAAAAGCCACCAATGGAAGGACAGCATGTGATTACACAAAACTCACAAGAAGGCTACTGTAGATATGAGAGATGCAATGGCGAAATGTAAACTAAACCTACCGGATTTAAAAGAAGAGTGGTTTGAGGAATTGTGGCAGCAGCGAGATTGTCTCTGTAGTGTCTCATCAAACTTATATCACATCAGAAAAAGAAGAAGTACCATGACAGGGAAAGAAATAGAGGATCAGTTACAGTTCCCGTGTATGTTCAGCTCATCCTGTTTGCTTTGATTGTCTTGTGATGTATGTAGTCCACAGTCAGTTTGGCAAATTTCAGCTGATTGGACATGATTTAGAAAGGCACACAATTGTGGGTCCTAACGTTCACAGTGCATGTCAGACTGAAAACCAAGCCATGAAGTTCAAGGAGCTCTCTGCACAACACTACACATATTTAGTTATTTCTTCCTCTGGCTGTTATTGCATTTCCTATTAAGCTGCTTATTGCTAAAGCCACCGTATTTCACTCTGTCCTCTCTCTTTTAGGATAAGGTTGCCTTGTGCCAAAAAATGAGCTATAGGATAACCAGCACTAGGATTCAGGTAAGGGAATTAGATTTTTATTTCATTTTCATTCGTTTATGTCATTTTGTTTTGTGTTTTAATCTGTGCTGAATTAAATGCACACCAATCTTGCTTGAACAGGAGGTTAAGTGATTTAGGCAGGACATTAACTATTAATGATCATAAAAATTAGGATTTTCAGCTTACTGGTCTCTTAAAAATATATTAAACCGTTCAAAGAGGGTATAAAGACTTGTTAGTGTGGTGATACCTTCAAGAGTAATTAGAGAAATGATAATTTATGGACCACCACTTTACTCCTGAAACTATATTTATATAGCTTGTATCTTTGCATGTCTTTGATCTAGAGTCTGTCCTGATGGAGAGGCGTTGCTTTCTGTTGTGAAGTTTGCAGTGTTCGTGTCTTGCTTGAACAAACGTCGTTACTATTTGTTATATTGCTTTCTTTAATTGAGTGATAAAGAAGCCACGTGGACCAGATCTGCTTTAAAAAGAGAAGGACTGAGCTTGAGAAGAAATCTTGACCAAATGAATAAACCTGTTAAAATATGGGAAATTAGATAAAATTGTACATTACATTGTAAAGAATTGAAATAAACAACACTTAATATTAGGGTGTTGCATAAGTTTGTGGCCTAGGAAATCTTTAATTATTTATCAAAGCCCCCTGTAAAAGCATGCTTTTTAGGTAGTTTATCATTCAAGCATGAGCCCAGCAAGACTCATATTCATCATTTCCTTCTATTCTTATTTAATAGTGGAAAAAAAACTCAATGGAAGCAAGAGACAAAATTTGCAAAGTTTATGGTAATGCTGCAATCAGCATTTCGGTCAAGAACTGGTTCGCTTTTTTGAAAAGGTGAATTCGAGTTAGATGGTAAGCCAAGAAGTGGTAGACCGAAGGAAACGGAAGACAAGGAGCTGCAGGAACTGTTGGTTGAAGATGAGACACAATCGACTTGAGAGCTGGCAAGACGTTTGAATATCGATCATTCTACAGTTCTAAGGCATCTGAACGTTGGTTCCACATGCACGTTCAGAGAGGCATATCTCTGTGGCTTAACACCTGCATTACATTTGCATTACACCTTTATTACGAGCTGCTCCATCCAGGAGAAACTGTCAAACGCCGAATGTTACAGTGATCAACTGCTCAAATTAAATGAAAGAATCAATGAACTACGATCATCCAACGGCCATTCACAAAGAAAATTTAACCCTCCATAAGGACACGAAAGGCCGCATGATTCAAAAGTGAAGAAATGCACAATTTTAAGCCTTAGCCTACTCCACCCAGCCTACTCACAGGACATAGTGCCATCAGATTTCCACTTGTTTAGGTCACTGCAGCATGCACTCTCTGGTGAACACAAAAAAAGAACTGAGGCTATATGAAACTGCATAGATGAATTAATTTCCTCAAAACCCGAATCCTTCTTTTGCAACGGTATTCGTTCTTTGCCAGATAAATGGCAGAAAGTCAAAGAATATAACAGCAATTACTTTTAAGACTAACGCTATGTATTATTTTAAAATAATGTTTGTTCCAAAAGGCAGCAAATTTATGCACCACCCTAATAATTAATGATCATTCCATTAAAAATCTGCTTAATAACTCATTCAAGTCAATTACACAGATTAATTAGATTTTCCCTAATAAATGCAGCAGCCAGTGTATTTAAACATGCTTCATCTATAGTTATATATTGATGAATAATTTATCCTAGCTCATGATTTAATTACACATACATTCCATGCATTCAGAAATCATTAATCATTAGAATTGATGAAAAAAAGAATTGCAACACAACATCAGCATATTAGTATTCATTTATAAATGTCTGCTTTGTTAACATTTCAGCATGTTAAACTATGCGGGAATGGTGCCATGGCTTTAGCTTTAAGCCTGCTTGTAAAACTGGCAGGTTGACATCAACTAACACATTGTTTATACTAGCAAGCAGTAGAAATGACACTAGCAATCTAAATCTATATATATTGTAAATATTTGTGACCAGTGCTAAAATATATCCAAACAAGTGGTATTAGTGAATTCCTTTGACCAACATGTGGCATCTAACATCCTCTAATTTTTACTTTGACACCTTTTTGTTTTTCTTACTACTTACAGCATAAGCAAAAGTCAGTTTAGTAGATGTCATTCTTGCAAAATAAAACCAAATCTTTCCCTCATAAATGCACAGCTTGTTAATTTTAAAGCAGATGTGCACATGTTAAGTACTATAAGTACACACAATTATATTGCGCATGTAATTGGGTAGACAGTATTTATAACTTCTGTATCTTCTAAACCCACTGAAATAGTATATTAACCCATTTTTGCCCAAACAACTAAAGAAATTCCATGTTTTGCCACTTTCAGTTACTGTAAAAACCATTTTTTCTTAGTCCCCACTAATATTAATCACATTTAGAATTTCAGTAATCCATTTCTGCCCAAATGCTTATATATTTCCACAATTTGCACACGTATTGCTATAATCTGACTTCCTCTAATTAATTTGGGGATCCGATCATAACAGCCTCTTGTAGCTTTTATGGAAGGGCAGTTCTTTTTTGTATTTCTTCAGTGTTTAGAACAAAAGGGGATTACTTCTTTGTGAAGCGGACCCGTACAATCCAGATAAAAAGTAATGATAAAGAAAAGTACAATGAGAAAATTGCTTTCACATGAACACTGCAAAAAAACATGTCACGCTTGATACAGTCTGATACACACTAGAAGTTTAATTTTTTTCCCCCCAGAATTCAAACCTTTGATTAATATCAGAAGTGTGAGGCATGACAGCTGCCAAATATGCATAAATTCATATGCATAAAGTGACATTCTTTCGGTTATGATTTTAGACTTGATTCTTTATGCATGTACAACACTGAATTAAAACACTTTGGGCTAATACACTATTATGGCCAAATGTGGACAACCAACCATCACACCCATATGTGGTTCTTCCCCCAAACTGTTGCCACAAAGTTGGAAGCACACAATTGGATGTCTTTGTGTGCTGTGGCATTACAATTTCCCTTCAGTGTTAATAAGAGGCCCGGACCTGCTAAAGCTTGACAATGCACTTTACACTTCGCTCCATAAAGACATGCTTTGCCAAGGGTTGGTGTGGAAGAACTCAAGACCTCTAACCCTCAACCCCACTGAACACCTTTTGGAACGAACAGAAACTTTGATTGTGCCACATGCCTCCTCGCTCAACGTCACTGTCTGACTTACTAATACTCTTGTGGCTGAATGAGCAAATCCCTACTGCCACGCTCCAAAATCTTGTGGAAAGCCTTCCCAAAGGAGTGGAAGTTATTATAACAGCAAAGAGGGTCTAAATCTGGAACTGGGATGTTCAAAAAGGACACATGAGTGTGATAACTTTTGGCCATATAGTGTATTTCTTATCAGAACCCCAAAAATCTGAGCACACAAACAAGCGACAAAACATCAGCAAGATGCTGCTTTGTAATGTGAGTGTAGGTGAGAGAATGAGAAAGTGAGAAGATGGATGAAGTGTGAAAGAGAGAGAACAAGGGCTCAGCAAAAAAAAAAAAAAAAGAAAGAAAGAAAGAATGAGGGTGTGAAAGAGTTATTTCAAGTTCCTAAGTTTCTCATTAGCGGGTGTAGAGGCTGTGTGTATCAGTCGGTGTCAGCATGCCTCAAATGACCCATGCCGTGCCAATTACAAATTCTTGGCTCACTCCATTTGCTCACTTCATCACTCTTTGCCTCTTTGAGATCTGAAAAGATAGCTTTGCATCCTTTCTGCTCAAAATAGCTTTTAGTAATTAGTTATGTTGTATTCAGTTGTCCCAGGCAGTGTATTTTCATAAAAATACAACTGTAGCGTTTATATTCCCTCATCTCATCTCAGTGATCAGTACTGGTAAGAATATAAATAAGACACTAAGGGACTTGGACAGTTTTAAAGCTTCTCAAATGAATCACCGTCATTATAAAGCAGCAGTATCTTTACAGCAGGGCTTTTGTCATTAAACATTTAATTACATAATGAGGTAGGAGTCATAAAAATGAATATGTCATAAATATGACCAAATCATCGGCATTGATCAGCCATTCGTATGCAAATGGACACAGACAGTGTATTAAAACTGAAGGATTGAAAATGTATTGTGTCGTTTGTTATACTAGGACATTTTTATGTGTAGATGAATTTTAAGCCTAGAGTAAAACAGTTGTATATATTATTTGTAAATAAAGTGGTAGGATTGGATAGGATTCCAGTACTGAAAAAGAATCGTGGTACCAAATTACAGACATAGTAATGATGTTGCAGTTTTTCAGGACTGGTAGTAAGGTAGATGCTATACTTGATGTACACCTATGGATCATATTGTTGCTCTATAGATTGGATGTTATTGCAGGAGTCTTCAATCTTATACACAAATGGCTAGTGTGGCTGCAGGTGTCAGTTCCACCAAGCAGGCGCCATGCCAGATTCCACCGGTTTAATCAGTTCGTCTTGGTCTCCAGTCATCTGTAAGGTGTGTCAGCTGTTTGACTGGAGTGAAAGACGGCGGCCACACCGGCCCGTTGGAGAAAAGATTGAAGAGTCCTGTATTATTGCATGATCACAAACATTAAAGGGCTCCTATCCTGGAAGAGACACTTTTTCATTCTAATATTTTGTATACCCGTTACAACTGAATATGAAGCGGTGTTATGTAATGAAATCTAGTAACGTATACACCATTCTCAATACGCTAATGCTGGCTAGTGAGTAGGTTTTTTTTGTGCATAAAGCCACAAAAATATTGTAGGTGGACATAAAAAAAAGTGTACAATATACAGTAGTACTTTACAAACAGCACCTCTGTGGTGACAGACGTTCTCTAATAATCAGATGCTATTAGCAAAAGGTTGAGAGAATGTTATCATCCCACTCTGGCAAAAGTGAGGTTCATTATCATTGAGTTCATTAATGTAATCCAGTTGCTCTGCCATTCTATTACAAGGACATGCCGATATTTAGTGGTGCGGAAGTTGTGCCAAGTGTCGCTAAAACCAGGCAAGTGTGGCAGTTTTATTGGTTTAAGTATATTAAAAAAAAAGAAGTACACGGAGCAACAACCGCCAAAAACCAGGAAAGAAATGAAAATATCAAAGCTATATATTAGGCCCCACCCCCCCCCCCCCCCAAAAAAAAAAAACACCTCCTGCACTGACTTCATGGACCCATAAGAAAAGAGAGAGGTGAGAGAGTATTTTCCTTATTTTGGACTATTGTTGCATTCACTAATAATGTAAAAAAAAAAAAAACTTTTTATAGTATTTCGTACTCGTATTACTCACAATAAGAGACAGGAAGTAACGAAGTACAAATACTGTACTTAAGTAGAATTTTCGAGTATCTGTACTTTTTTTGTGCCTACTTTCTACTTTTACTTCGTACATTTTAGCATGAGTATCTGTACTTTCTACTCCCTACATTTTAAAATCAGGGGCGTTACCCCCCCCCAATCCCGCTCCGGGAATACTCATGCCGATAACCCCGTCTCCCACCTGTCCACTCCGGGAATGCTTGCGCTGAATCTTTTAAGGGAGCAGAATGAACCCCCCCCCGAACGCTACAGAGATTGAGGGACCAGAGGATGAAGCCTGGTAGTTGTCAAAGAATATGCTTCATAAACATTATATATAACCCTCACTCTTTATAACACACCTGTCTGATTCTTTTACCAACAATACCAAACAAATTTCTTTTCATTTCCTTTTTACTTTCATTACTCACATTAATTTGTCTTTCATTGCTTAAGATGCGTTACTGTATGACTGCATATTTATATACTGCTTACATTCCGTTCAATTTCTTCTTCTTCTTCTTCTTATTGTATAATCTCTTTTTATGCATTTTCAGATGCTGTTTTTTTATATAGAAATTTGTTTTTACTTTTCAATGCTATTCTTATACTGTACATCAGTATTGACATAAATTTTGGTGTTGTCATGGCAACATAAAAATAAAGGATAATTCATGTTTACAGTATAATTGCTTAAGAGAAGGACAAAAAACCATTTTAGTACGACATCTTATCTTGAGTGTTTTTGTGAAACTCATCAAGACCCATTTGCAACTTAGTGATGGCATTGAGTGCTTGTTTGTATGTGGTCCTCAGTCTCCTGTTGCTTTCATGGATCAGCACCTTATTACTGATTTAAGTGGAAGGTTCACTCAGGGCTTATGGAGAATTTCATTTTGCTGACATTCAGGATGATGTATTAAGATTGAGTCTATTCTCCTTGTACGAGCTCCTTCCAAAGACAACCTGATCCACTGATAACTGTTCTAATAAAACCAGAGCTTAACTGGAGGGCTCCAGTAACAAAGCACTATTTAATCTATTATTCATCATCTCTAATAAAAAAGTGCGCCAGCCAATCACACACTGATGGTGTGATTTTTAACACACACACTCACTGTGTCATTGTTTATTCCAAACAATCTGTGACCATTCCTATTAAACACAATTTCACACGCAGAAAAAAAAAATTCTGGTATCTCTGTTACTTTTTATACGTGATTACATTAATAATCTATTATTATTAGTAGTAGTAGTAGTTGTAGTAGTAGTTAATTATAATATTAATCATCAATAACGTTTATCAATTATTCATCACTGCAGGTGCTTAGAGGCTGTGATTAGTCACACAGTTAGCAGATTAGACGTTTCATTATATTGGGTTGTGCAGAGCGTCATCTGATCTTACTGTATGTGAATCAATTTGATTTGGCTTCCCAGCTGGAATGGATCAAATTAGTTCATCATCCAAGACACATCTGCTTCTTTAGGCTTGCATTGGCGCTACAAGGGTAATGTTGCTAAGAACTAATGACAGTCCTCTGACCCAAATTAATTTCCATAAACTCACTGATCCATATCAAGTTCATTTCCATGTGGCTTCAAACTCTATCCAGTTGTTTAGTAATGTCACACACTCGCAGGGGTGGTTTAGAATAGTGTGGTGTCAATCATATTTCGCACATACTTCCGGGAGGCTAGGTTTTATTATGCGGTTTGCAGGATTAATTGAGCCTAAACAACACTAGTTAGTTCCAACACGCAGCCATATGAATTGGAAAAAGTACATTACATCTTTGAAGTAAAAAAAGGAAATGGATTGAATTTGAAATGATCAAAGTAGTTCTTCACTTTTCAACTTTCTGGCCATTTTCTGTCTATTATGTTACCTCATGTAAACTTAACTTGGACTGATTCCTTCTGAATATTTATAGAATGTAAACATATCATAAAACACTGAATATTTTATATAAATAGACAACGGATCAAATATCATATGCATAATATTGAGCATTTGCCACATCGAGTTAGCTAAGGGGCAGCTATCTGGAACAACAATAATGATCTTTTTCTTAGTTCAGATTGATGTCAGTTTTGACTGCCAGGCCCTGCTTCAAAACTTACACAACTTGTAGATGAAATTTAGAAGTAATGTAGAAGTATACATACAATTATTAAAATATTCAATAGAATAATAATTTATTTATATATGTTTAAAATTAGAATCTCACTGCTATGTTATAAAGTTCATTTCAAAACTTTGTTTACGTCATTAAAAAATATCTGAAATCAGCACGCCATCTAGAAAGCACAGCAGACGACGGGTAAGAATGTGTGTGAGCTTTTATTTATCAGTGCCTCAGCCCCTTGGAATGGTCAGTGGGTAGTAAATGTTAAGCATACAATTAACACGGATCCAGCTTTTCTTCTCTCTCTCACTGACTGCTTTTTGTCATGCTCAGTGAGAGAGAGAGAGAGAGAGAGAGAGAGAGAGAGAGAGAGAGAGAGAGAACATAAGTAGGGCATCAGATGTAAAATACAAGTGTGCAGAATCAGCCATCACCCCTAAATCACACCCTCCTGCTGCAGACTCCTGCTAAACCCTGCCTCCACCTGCTACACGAGTATATGAGGATATGAGGATTTGGGTGATATAGATTTTTAGATATAAAAGCGCCATATTAATACTGGGTAGGACATTCCTTTGCTCTTAAATCCATAGATATAAATCCCTAGATGCTGTATTCGCAATTGATCGCTGTTTGCAAGACATCATTGGCTGGGTGGGATCTGCCACAAATGGGGCAATACTGAAAAAGCAAAGTGCTCTACACTGTAAAGTGAATCTGAGAGGTCTTTCCAATAGGAATGTACAGTAATAAAACCAGACATAGGACAGGGTATTGTGCTCTTTTAATACTGCTGTGTGGAGAGGGTGAGCACCTAATATACAAGCCATAAAAGTGATATTTACAGTGAAAAGTCACTATAACGCATATGACCCCCTGGTACCACTGAAAACATGCTACTGAACTGCACTTTTTTATTTTTTTATGATGAGAGTAGATTCCTTGCTGCAAGTTACCCATCTTTGGAAAAAGCTACTCAAATCTAAATTAATTACTACTTGATACAGTATGATTTATTTTTGAAATGACACAATAAAAAGTCATTTATATGGAAATCCAGAAGACAACAGAGCAGTAATTCATTAGCTATTCATCCTGGACCCTTAAGATTCACAGTGTGTTACAGTTCCTGCACTATACTGTACATAAAAGATGATGATTTTTTTGTTGTTGTTGTTCATTTAGGAGTTAAATACCTTTAAATGACATCCTCCAATACCAAAGATTTGGACACATACTCATTCATAGGTATTTCTGTATTTTGACATTTTTATGTAGAACAAAACTGAAGACATAAAAACTATGACATTACATACGAAACACACGTAGAATTGTGTGGCAAGCAAAAAAGTGTTAAAAACTGAAATATCTTTCATACTTTTGATTCTTCAAAGTTTACCTTGATGACAGTTTGGGGAAAAAAAAAAAACATTGGCATAATCTTAAGCAGCTTCATGAGGTATTCACCTATAACGCTTTTCAATTAACAGATGAGCCTTATCCAAAGTTCATTGGATCAGAAAGTTGTTGCCTTTTTAATACGTTTGAGACCATCTAACAGTAAATAGTAAATAATAAAAGCAGTAAAGAGCTCTATTCAACAACTGTAATGACCTATGACTCACCTAAAGTAAAGAGAAGAGACAGTCCATGATTGCTTTAAAACATAAAGTGTCTTGTAAGTAATAAAAATAAAGGAAAAGAAAAAACACTGAATTAGATGGTTTATCAGATTTTTTGACTAGCACTTTGACTACTACTTTGGTATTTTGACTGGTATACATTTTCCCCAAGCTGTTGGAAACAATCCTTTGAGATTCTGGTCCATGTTGACATGATTGCACCACGACACGAATATACAGTCGATCCTCGCCACTTCGCGGTTCGAATTTCGCAGCTTCACTCTATCGCGTTTTTTTTCAAATACAGTATATTCATTAAAAAGTTGAGCGAGACAGTGAAAATGCGGGTTGTGCTCGGTTGTCTTGAGTCAATTATTATTATTTTTTATAATATTTTTCATTATTTTCCAAAAAATGTTATTTCATGTCTAGAGGGCTCTAATAATGTTAAAAACCGTATTTAGAAGGTCGTAAACAGGTTTTCTATGCTC
>JAOVYU010000011.1:18157745-18168116 GCA_025674565.1 Synodontis membranacea | reverse complement strand
ATTTATTTATTTTATTTTATTTTGTTTTATTTCATGCATTTATTACCGATCTACAGTTTGGTCGGTGTTACAAAACTGGTATGAAATAGAGTCATTTAATAATAAAGATATTATTATATAATTTAATTTGATGGCCACCTGTACAATTGTCTTTTACTTGTTTCTGGTTATTTGGGGAAAGCATAGTTTTGTAGCACTTCTGTCACTGGGAGCTCCTCACATAACTAGACCATCAGATAGATAGTACCTAAGGAGCTTTTAGCCAGAGGCAGAACTGAGCGACCAGCTGTTATAAGTGGAAAGAGCTGGCAGGCGCCGGGTATGCCGTTATGCTTATGCGGATTCCGAAGACGACCTACGCCTGTGTTCGCTGTAGCAAATCAAGTGCAAGACCATATCTTGACACAGGGCCAAAATTTTGACAACAGTAATGAACTTTGAATTAAGGCTTTCTCAGCTTCATCCATCTTCATGCTTCATAAACTTTTTTGACATGATAAAGCAATCAACAGACCAATTCTACAGTCCCTAGAGTCCAGGATGTCCCCCAAATAATTTCTTACCATCTCTAGAGCATCTCATCATGGATGGATGGATGGCCTATTATCAGATTCAGTGGTAATCCCTACTGGATTTTACCCTTCACTGAGTGGACAGGTTGTCTAGCCTGTCTCTCTGGTCCATATGCAGTAGCATTTGTTTAATAATTAATCACCCAGTGGTGCATTGGACATGTGCTCTCCAACTGTAATGTAAGCTTGCAGTGTACTTCACAGACCCATTCCAGTTTGGCTTTGCCATTTTAATCACTATTTATATAAGTCCACAAGCAAACACATGCACTGAGCTGTAGTCATGAACTGCTATATAGATTATTTCCTCAGTTCAGAATTCTTATCCCAACTCTGCACCATCTATTAAGCAAAGATGATCTCGGAGGATTTTCTATTGGGCTGCCAAGCTATGCCTTGTGAGAGAGGATACTCTTCTTGACTCCTGCTGTATATGGATTTCTGTCAGTTTGCCATACTTTTCACAGGATTAGGTGCTTTATTTTTCATTTACCAGTTTTTTCCTCCTAAATCAGCTACTCTTACAGTAGCCTTAAGGCTCTTCATGAATGCTACTCCTGATGTGCAGTGCAGAACACCACCCTTAACCCTGACCTGCTAATCTTGTCTCCACCATTCATCATGTCCGAATCAGGAGTGAGAACTGCTTTTGATAAGTTCAATAAAGAAAAAGCAGCCGTTCCTGATCTCTTCTCTCTAGCACACTGATGTTCTTGCGCCTGTCTTTAATGAAATCTAAGCTAAAGAGATCGGTGCTACTAAGTGCTACTAAACAAATTTTTGCGGTATGGTTTTGGACTTATATTGTTTTATATTCTTTATATATCACTCCCTACATTTTCCAGAGAGTCATAGTGCTGCGTTCAGTTGAATAGGACTGGCTTTGTGTGCACTGTACAGCATTGCTATATTGGTAAAAAAGCGAATTTTGGCAAACGTTCTGCAAAGATAGCAAACATTTTAAATATGATACAATGTCATTTATGTGGTTAGCTAATTTCAATAACCCAAGTTCAGTGAAACACATGATTAGATGTACTGAGGAACCCTTGTCATTGCTCCGGGTTCAAATAGCTAAAAGCATCATGCCTACGTACAGTAAATGACTTCAGACCCATTGCCCTCATATCTTTTGTCATAAAAACACCTTTTGTTCCTGCCTATAATTATGCACATCACATGCCTACTGCACAAAAAGATTGCTGATTATAAACGGTCAGTCTGGAAATTGTATGATATTCTTCAACAGAAAGAGTCTCTCCACTGACCTGAGTCAAGCTGTTCTCCAAGGTGAATGTAGCACTGGGTTACTGGATATTGGACCTGATAAGTAAGAGTTGTCAAGGTTATAAAAAAAAAAAAAAAAAGATGTCAGATCTCGTCACTCAGTACTGGGGTTGTGTTTTAACCCAATTTCTTTGTTTCCTTTTCATTCGCAGACTCCCTGCTGCTCAAAACACCCTTCATCAAGGGTTATTTATTTATTTATTTATTTATTTTAATCAAAGATGCTTATGACACCGTAATTATTTGACTCAATCTGATTTGTAGATGCCGCTAATTCTTCGTGTCGGAGGGATTTGCATGTTCAGTGTTGGCAGAGGTTTGGAAAATACTAAATATTTCAAAGAAATATATAAATAAAAGCGCTCTGCATGGCATCATGGAACATGCACGAGTGTCCTTATAATGCTTTATGTAACCGGATATAAGACATTGTGTAAAAATGACCACAGCTGGATCACAGAGAGAAGATTACTGTGAAGTAATGAAGATCAGACACAGTACCTCTGGCTCCATCCTTATTGCGTTGTGTGATGCGATGATGTGATTTCACTGATGCCCTTGAGAACTGAGACTTTTTTTGTTTCCTATAAACTGTAATACGATCTTCTACATGTAACGCCTGATCAAAAGATGTTATGTGCAAGGCGATTTCTATTTCAAAAAGTATACACCCAGCTTTAAAGAGTTAAAAAGTGTTTCACGTTACCCCTTTAGGAAATATGAAGGGGTAGCAGCTACTTAAAGCTGTGACACCGGCTTGCACGGATATCATACCAGGAATTTCTTATATCCTTCACACCCTCTATTTAGAAATGACTGTTTTGATTCCCTTGCCCAAGTGCTGATGGAGTACGCTGTTCATTACGAAGTCAGATCACGGCTTATTAGTTGGTAAGGAAGGCTGGCATGCGGATGCCAAACCTCCACACACTCATGAGCCTTGAGAAAACAGCAGCTGAGCACTCGCAGTCGTGTTAGTGAGTACAGGGCGATGAAATATTTATAAGATCTATTGGCTTCAGAATTATAGCCAGCTTCCAAGAATTTAATCTGCAGTTCACAAAAATGCCAAGGCTACCGGTAACGACCAGGGAATACAAATCACTTCTGCCTCTGTGAAAAATAACCTGGATTTTCAACGCCTCATGCTTCATGCCATGCTATTTAGGTTGTCCTTAATAGTGATATTAACTTATGGCTCTCTTTCCGTTATAAGTACTGCACCGTAGAAAATAAAATTGATAATAAGTTGTTCAGTGGCGCATGTGTAAAATTCGTAATTATGCATATTATTCATGGATGATGTGACATTTTATTTTTGCAAAATATACTTCTCTGTGGTAGGTTTCTAGACTTGGATTAAGGCTTGGAATAAATAATAGTGTCGGTGAGGACAGTTGGCTATTTTTCAAACGTTTTCCAAAACACATTTCCAGAAACACTTCTTGGTTTATTCTTATTGACTGAAAGCTGTAGGGAAAATACTGAATAAAACAGGGGAGTGTCGTACTGAGTCAGTATCTGCTGTTAGTCACTGAGATCGTTTCAGTGTAGCTGCATTTCTGAATCCTTCCCACTTTTTGTATTATAGGTACTAACATGCCTCAATGGATCGTGCTGCACAATGATAATCATAATTATCTTTACTTAGTAATGGAATGATGCATATCTTTTTCATTTACTCTACCGAACTCCAGTAGCATACAAATTAACCTTATTTTTTCATACAGTCCTCTTTCCCTGCCAGAGCATGTTTTTTTTTTTTTTTTTTTTTTTCTGTGAGTGGCCTCTTGTAGAAGTGAAGTTTAAGGCTATTGAGACTGAAAGCTGTGTTATAGAATAAGCTTTGAGGAACGTGGTGTGACATTTGCACACTGCATTCATTTAGCAGACACTTCAATCCAAAGTGACTTATAGGAGAGGCAAAATCCAATATAAGCTCTTTGACAGTCCTGGGGTTTTAGATCATAACCATCAGTAGCCAGGGGAACCTGCAGAACATAGGCGCATGTCAAGTTGAAGGTATTATAGAGCCAACAATGTGTAAAAAATTTCTTTGCACCAGACACATACGAGGCTTCATAAGAAGTCATACAGAAAGTGATTGTAGATCAATTGGACATAAACAGGAAATACTACAAAAATTATCATAACTCAGGCAGCTCCCATCTTCCTCACACCTGCCAACAATCGCGTTTTTTTTACGGGTTTCTTTCCCACTGTCCTCTCAGCTGATTTTCATGTGAATCTCCTGTATTTTTTTAAAATTTTCGTGATGTTATGCATAAGCCTACACAACCAGATGGCTCAATCTTTGTAGTGATATTTACTTGCTGGATTTATATATTTATTTATTTATTTTTGCTGCCTCTGTGTTTTCTCACAAATTCATCTGAAAGCTGATGATCAGAGTCACTGGCTATAGGTCATCGCATTATCAAAATTTCTGGTGCATAACTGTGATGTTGGCAGTGTTTGATTTTGCCCGATGTAGCTTATTTTGTATGTTAGTAATACAAACAAGTAGCCTAGAAATGAACAAAAGAAAACACTCGAACATTTTTCAGGTTTTTAAATTAAGAATGTAAATTATCTTGTAAGCAGTGAAGTTTCTGCTGAGAGCAGCGCGAGCTGCGAGTCTACTAAATTAAAGCTAAACTGTGAATGAACTTTAAGTAGTTAGGAATAATACAGTATTTCATTTCATTGTCTCATCAAGCATTTTGGTTGTTTATTGTAGCAGGTTGGTTTTGCGGTTGCAAATCGTTGTATCTTTATACCTAACTGTTATTATTGATGCTGCTGCTAAATGAGGGAGTTCGTTGCTTTGCTGACTTTTACTTGGACTTGTAGTCAAGACCGCCTAAACCAAGACCAAGACACTACCAAGACCAGATTGTATTGAGACCAAGACAAGACCAAGACCAAGACAGACCGAGTCAAGACCAAGACAAAGTCGAGACGAGACCAAGACCTAGACAGAAAAAAAAGAAAAAGACTCCCTTAACTATTGTGTGCTGTTGAGGACTGACATGACGGGTACTGACTGGTCCCAAAGTCATCTGACAAAATAGCTAACACCTCCAACAACTGTCTAAAGAATGGGAAATATGTAACTGATTTCAGTTATACTTAATTTGTAGATGAAATTGTAACATCAAATTGAAGATACACAATTATAAACTTTAAAGTTAGATGTCTCAAGACCGGTCTTCGTCTCAAGACCGGTCTCGAGACATCCAACTCTACTTTTATTACACGTTAATCTAGGTTACATTCAATAGAGTACATGATAACTTAGGCTAGTATATTGTCTAGTATTATTTAGCTGGCTGCTGTTGTATTTCAGACTTGTTGTCTGGTCTTCAAAATGCATGCTTTGGAGTGATCAGAATTTTATGGTGTGGTGTTATAACGATAACATGCAAAAAAACCATAAAAAAACTGAGTCAGTCTCTCTCTGAATGCCCTGCATGCCCTAGGCATTAAAGGTAGATCACAAGAGGCAGGGATGCTCTTTGGATTGGCATCCCATCTAGGGTGTATTCCTGCCTGCAGTACAGTGTTCCCAGGATAGATCAGCTGTGACCCTGGCCAGGATAAAGCAGTTAATGAAGATGAGTGAATGATAGAATGGAATTTATTTGTTTGGTTCTGATTCTCAAAATGATTTAAGGGAAACATGATTTAAGAGCTCCAGAGAGCCATGTTTCCAACAACACAACATAGCCTACAAACATGGCCGCCTCAGAATACACTTCCCAGAGTACACGCCCGCTGTCACGTTCACAGTCACCGCACTTCTGATCGCACATACCTGACCCTAATCACACCTGCCACAATATAAAGGACTCACAAACATTCTCTTCTTGCGAAGAACCACTCAGCGAGCCATTAATTTTTACTGAATTTTCCAAGCCTTCATTCCATGTATTGTTATTCTGGTTTTGTTCCAGCTTAGTTATCATTTTTAAGATTTTGGATTTTGTCTGTTTTGATGATCACAGACCAGCTGACATTTTGCCTGTTTTCTGGATCACTGCCACATTTCTGGATCATTTTTTTGAATGCTGTTTTGATTTTGTCTGCTGTCAAACTGCATTTGCTTCTGTTACATGATAGATTACTTTGCTATTATCATGGATGCAGCAGGAAACCAAGACTAGTGGGATGCTATGGCTGCAGAAGGGCGCCTGGGAGGAGAGCGGCCACAACACCTGGCTGCCTTAGCTAAGTCGAACTTTATCTCTCAAGGCCTCTCTGCAGCCCTCACCTCGCCACACTCACCACCCACGCCGCTGTACTCATCCATCTCCCGACCAGACAAATACTCGGGGGAACCGCCCAGTGTAAGAGCTTTCTGCTTCTGTGCTCCCTTTATTTCTCCAGCCACAAAGGGGTATCGGAACAACAAAAATCACAGAACTTTACAGCTTACTCAACGGCAAAATAGCTAAATTGGGCCACGGCAGTTTTAGTTCCAAGGAGGCAAGCATTCTCAAGTTGTTTCGACGGGTTTTTGATCATTCACCTGAAGGAAAGAATATGCTACTTATCACAGCATCTCAAGGGTCAAGAAGTGTAGCAGTCTATGCGCTGAAATTCTGCACCCTTAATACAGGCGTTGGATGAAGTGGGCCCACGCTCAATGCTGCATTCCATCAGCGACTCAAACTGACGTTTTTTTGGTGAAGGATCATTTTTATTATTTTGTTTAGATGAAATAATAATCTTTAGAAATACAGCTTTAATTCAATCTGATTTCGGTTACACCTGACCTGTTCGATTTGCTCTATGAATAAAACTATAGGTAGAGTTCACAGATGAGGATGGAAATTTTATTTTACCTGATTATGGCTTTAAACAGCTTTATTAAAATATATATATACACAGCACATGCCCATGTAGCAACCTCAAACAAAAACACCTCAAACTTGGTTTAACTGAGATTATATTTTCACCACTTATCTTTACTTCTTGTCTCTGACATCATCCTTTTATTGGCTCACTCTTGCAACTCTTGCATAAATTAATATGTTTCATATAAATTATTATACATGAAACATGTAATAAATGTATATTAGAGTAAACAAGGGCCTTCCGTATGCATGTGATATGTAAATAAGGGAATAGTGGGTGGGAACTAAAGCAGATTCATTAGCTGTATTTGTTTCTTTCAAAACTAGAAGAATAAAAACCAGTATGAGTTATTGTGCTAGCTGGGGAAATCACTCACTGCTGGTTGGCATAAATATAGTCATTTTGTAGTTAGCCGTATGATTCCTCCCGTTTGTTACATTCCAGTGTATTTCGGCAAAGTGGCCTTGTCCAACGATGATGGACCACAAAGGAAAAACCGCCAGCATGAAGAAATCATTATCCTGTTTACAAAATACAAAGCAAACAATTTATATCCATTATAACCATTACACTCTGCGTGTGGTACAATAGCTCTTTTAATACTCAGAATTGAGTAGATTTGTTATGGCAGAAAATGCAACTACTTATTGATAGTTATAACATAAGGCTACAAAAAAAAAAAAGAAAAGAAAAAAAAAAGTAGCACTTAACCACTGAGTTTCTGTTGTAGAATTTATCATCATGCCCTACGTGGCTTGAAATACACATTGTGCATTTTCTCCTAGTTTTACATTTTATCAAAGGAATACCAGTTTTTTTTGTTTGTTTTTTTTCAAATAAACACAATAACATCGGTCTTATGATATTGCTTTTTACTTCCTAAGGCTATCACCAAACAGAAAGCTAATACAATAGAAGAGTAGTATCTTTAAGTGTGACATGCTGTATGTGTGTGACACTCGAATGTTTCTGAGCACACACTCAATCTTCAAATGTCGAGGATGATTTTATGATCAATTATGATCGCAAGATAAAGTTTTCTCAGATATCCTGTCAGGTTAGTTTTTGTTCTACAGCTGACTAGAATAAACAGTAAACATTCTGGACATTCATTAATATCACAGAGTCATCTCAGAAATCCTTTACAGTCCTTTTATTCCTCACTGTATTGCAGAGCTGCAAAGCTAACAAACCCACCATACACATTTTGTCTGATGTCTGCTGCCAGTGGCTGCAATAGACCCATAGGAGAGAAACGAATCTCTCCAATTATTGTGTGATTGTGTGGAAACCCGACTGATCTCTCCAGCTCTCCGGTGACCTCCTCCACGTGACCCCATCGAAAAGCACGCCAAACGGATTCCCTTCAGACGCTTGGCCACGAAAGCATGCATGCGTGCACGCACACACACACACACACACACACACACACACACACACACACACACACGCACACACACAGCAGAACTGATAATCCATACTTTCACTGTAAAAATGTAAGTTTATGGGATGTGGTGAATAAGAAGAATGGTGCAATATGATGTGGATAGTAGTATTGAAGATTTCCGGATTAATCAATAGTGAACAAGTGTGTGTGTGTGTCATGCTTTCAACTTGCAGTGGTACTTTTGATATATTCAGCAGTGTTGCACGTGGTTCAGGATGTAACTGGAAAGACTTGAAAGTTAGATAGCTACTGTAGCTAACATGACTTTATTTTAACGATGTAAGATAAATTCAGGTCGAGTATGTTGGATATCTGGTAAATTAGGACAGTTTAATTTTTTTTGGTCTGATGAGTGAAAATCAAAACTTGTGTCAAGCCATTGCATCGCCTTAATCGAAATAACATGATTAAATAATGTGACTTCATATAAGGGAGTGTGATCAGCACCATGACTGTGAAAACCTTCAGGGAGGAAAAATGACATATTTCTTTAGGTTATAAAAGTGTCCTGACTAATATATTGTAACACAATCTATATAAAGTTAGTCAAAACCATGTACATATATATATATATATTTTTTAGAATTTAATCATTTTCAAGATGTCCCATGCTTCAGGTTATTTAGCACATTCAAATCCAATAAGTTCAGAGAGGAGCAGTGAAGAGATCTAATGGATGCATAAAAAACCCCCAAATTGATGCATAAAAAAAACCCAATTTTTTTTTCTAAAATAACTGTGAAAATTGCAAACCGGTAATATTATAAACGTGCCATTCAAACCAGTGAAAATGTGCCTCAAATTACTGAAAATCTCTCAGAAAATTGGTTTTCGGACAGATTTGACAAAAGACAATGTTTCTTTACAATTATTTAAATGCTAAACTGTCAACACTTTCAGCTTTGGAAAAAATTGTCTGAATATAAACTTACCCTAACATTTATATTCATATTTAATATATATATATACACACACACACACACGCATGCCTTATGCTCGTAGCTGTGTGTGATTGGCTGTTTTGATGGCTCTGTAGTTTTAAATGTTAGTAAGTAGAAATGGTAAGTAAATAGTTTGGGTTGCACAAGGTTAAAGTTAGGACACATTGAGGTCTGATTCAGCCCTCTGTATTTAATCAGCTTAAGTTCAGACCAATGCTTAAAGCTCCATATCGGAATCTGGAATAGTTTGGTCTTATGAAATATGATTATCCAGCATTAGACCACAGTTCTTTATTGACCCTCTTGAGTTTACTGGACATTGTGGCATTGATTAGTCTTAACATTACAGGAAGTGCTTTCCATCTTGAAGTAAGGCTATCACAGAATTTCATACTTTCATTTATTCATTCACTCAATATGATATATACCCTTTATTGTACAAATTTTGTTATAGATATTTATTTGATCCTGCATTACTGAGTTAGTACATTACCAAACATTACTTTACAAAATCGCAAAAGAACTTATTATTTATTTAGAAAAATTTTTGTATATCAGTAAAGAAAGCAACATATTAAATAAGAGACCACATTTCAGACAAAAAGAAAAAAAAAACAATGAAAGCTCCGGGGTTTTGCATACATGCAAAAACATACATGTCAGTAAAACTTTCCACCTCATTTTCTTATGAAACTGCACAAACTGTATCTGGGAGTGCTATCTAAGAAAAAAAAAAGCAAAAAAAAAAAAAAAAGCAAAAGGTCATCATACCAGACACTGACTTTGTTTAGTTTATTACTGTTTATTGAGAATTGCACTATTTTTCTTTTAAATAGAAGGATTTCATTAAATTATTATCATGTACATGTACAAATCATGTACTTTTTAATTATTTTTTAAGTCAGTACTTTTGCACAGTACTGTATATGGTGTACTACAGTGTGATTCAGTATTGTGTAAACAGTAAAACATGCAGGAATGAGTGTCCATCACAGGAACTGGTAGGCACATACTGTAGGCTTTCACCTTCTTCTCTGGGACATATTTGCTTTACTAGGACCGACAGGATGATATGCTTCTTTCAGTTATGCTTAGTTATGCTTCTCTCAGCTTTACATGCATAAATCAAATAGTTCAATCAAAAATAAAACTTATTTGTCGCTGGTTCATTTCCATTAAAATGTATTTGTGTGTGTGTGTGTGTGTGTGTGTGTGTGTGTGTGTGTGTGTTTTACATGAAATATGCTTTACAGTATATAAAATA
>JAOVYU010000011.1:18121128-18133738 GCA_025674565.1 Synodontis membranacea | reverse complement strand
CTTACCCTCTGTCCAACTCTCTGAACCTTTCCCCTTATCCTCTCCGTTCTTCTTGCTTCCTTCCTATGCTTAACATCCTTTTCCATTTTCTATGGCCTTAGCAATGCCAAGCTGCAGACAAATTTAGGGGACCTGTCTAGCATGACTTTGCCGATTGCTTCAGTAAGAAATATTCTGGCATGCCATGCCCAAAAGGTTGTTAGGGACAGCAAAAAATAAAACAAATGCAGCATGACTCCTGGTGACACACAGTATAAAAATAGCTATGTTTTTCACACTATACTTCCAGTTTTTTTTGCAGACAATACAGCCGTCGCTGGCCCGCATCTTCCCTACCAGTCGTTCCTCCACTTCTTCACATTATTTCACATTATTTCTCTTTCTTCTTGTGCCAAAACTACCACTATAGCCTCTTACTCTCCATTGTGACAAAGTCACATGATAGACAGCTCTCATCTTCTTTTTTCAGAGAAAGCAGGATTTGGGAATCAGGCACACTTTGATCTCTCTAGGTGAAAGATGATGCAGTGTGTGAGACTTGTTTGCAAATGCTTGAATAGTGTGCGCACTGATAAGTCCATAAAGACTATTAGAGCTATATGATGTGATTATGCTGATTCTGAGATTTTGAAAGTCATGTAGTATTCACTAGGCATAACATGGATATGTGATTTAAGGAACTTTTCTCTTGCAGTTATTCTTTTCTAACCTTTTCAACTACCATTTCTACCAGCTCATTTTGTTCTCTCTGTCCATTTGAACTGCATCTGTATTACACATTTACAATGTAAAGTACATGGTCACCAAGCAGCTTTACAGAAATCCAGATTTAGACAAACCAGAGGTGGTAGTGGCACTAATAAACTCCCTGAGATAGCATAAGAACCTTTAAGAGGAACCAGACTTAAATCGCTTAAATCCACTTTAGGCTGACACAAGAGAGTGGAATTCTAAACAATTACAATATGCAGGTGTAAAACAGGAAAGACTAAAAGTGCAGAGTCTGTTGAAAGGATGTTCAGTATGATCATACTGTCACTAAGATTCCTGGGATGAGCACAGCACAGTCTTTTATTACAGCAGCATGCAGGATCTGTCATCCCGTGGCTTGACACTTTTCCTCTCACTACCTCATTTCTATGCCTTCGCTACTGACTGATGGATGCATTATTTTTTTGGGTTGTCTGTCTGTCCATACGCACATTTGTCTGAGATTATCGTTAGTGCTATATCTCTAGAATGAGGTTAAATGTTTGCAGAGTTTATGTGGAATTTATCATTGTAACCAACAGATGAACGGATTAGTTTTTTTAATTGATCCAAAAAGGGTTAAGGTCACAGCAAGGTCAAATGTCTGCAGTAGTTTTTCTTCAGTAGCTTTCCACATGTTTGAAGAATATTTTAAAGGTATTACTGGCAAGGCTTGACTTCCCTGTTGACACCGTTGGCATCTACTTGTTTTTTTCCATTTCTTCCTTCCCTTTGCTGCCACCCCCCCATCTTTTCTTGCCATAATTTACCCCTTTCTCTGTCTCCCTCACCTTGGCTGTCATACCATCTTTCTCTCTTTCTCTCTCTCTTACTCTTTCCAGTCTCTTTTAATCACTCATCTTTTAATCACTCTCTCTCTCTCTCTCTCTCTCTCTCTCTCACACACCCACCCCCACACACACAGACACACACATACTCTCACTCTTCTGTTCTCCTCCAGATTGCACACATTTTTTATTTTGCTTGCAATGACATCACATCTCTTTACTGGAGTTTTAAAGCAGTATGTAAGATGTGTCTGCATAAGCTCACTCCAATCTGCTTGGTTAAGACAAATCTTTCATGCCCTAATTTATCAAATGGCAATGCAAAATACCTGTGGCCTCCAGCAGCCACATTTTTTGTGCAGTGCCATCAAGGTGCAACATTACAGCATATTGAATTCTGCTTCGTTGTGTTTGATTATTCATATGTATTTCTTAGAAAAGAGCATAGTATTTAGTCAGCACGTTATTGGAATTTTGGATAGAACCCACACAAACTAAGAAATTTTGCACAGATAGCAACCAAAGGGCTGTATCACACTGATCTTTTCCAAAAGACAAACTATTTCTATATCAAATGTTGTATAAACAGTTGTAATTGCCAGAACTAAATACTACATACAATATTGAACACATAAAATCCCTTTTATAGCGACTTACTAGGCTGATTTTTTTTTCATTAGGATTAAATTAAATTAGGAGTATTTCATGAGCCTTATAAAGCACTAAAGTGCACATAAAGTGGACTATGCTCAATATGTTTAAAAGCGGGGTAAAGTACATTAAATATTGATTTTATTCAAGTATCACAGTGGAGAGTGTGACCTATAGAGTGTTCGAGATAGAGTTTAAATGTTTATATACACTGTGTGCTTGTGATAGAACATTAAAATTCATCATATACAAAGTGCACCAGATATGTTACGTATATGTAAATGTTGGGGTTTTTCTTATGAAACTGGGCTGGATAATACATCAGGCATTTGGCACAATCCTGCTGTACTGTATTCAAATAGACAGGACTGGTAGAATCGGGTGTAACAAGTCACATTATCTGCAATGAACTTTGTTGGTGATGTGACATATTGTGAATATCAGCTAGGGAAATGGGATGGCAGACCTGCGCTACAATATTAATAACACTATTGGCTGCAATCCAGGAAAGGGATTCTATATCTGAGAAATGTTGGCAAAAAAAAGAAGAAAGCAGCTAAATGTTAACTCAATCATTAGGGTTCTTTTTTTTTTTTTAAATGAGAATCATGAGCACTGTTTCTGCCAGTTCTCTCATACACTAATTGTTTCTGTCAAGAAGGTGAAATTAAGGTGACATTTTGAGCAAAGAGGGTTGAGGGCCAATAAAAGGGATAAATTAAATAAAAAAAAAAAAGGCCTGCTGTATCTAAATGTGAAACTGATGACGTTAGTGGTATCCATCCACTTCAGGGGGTGGGGGTGGCCTTTTTAGTTTTTAGCCTGTCAAATGGGAGATTGCAGATTTGGATCCGTATAACATCACCAAAACATTCTGCTTAACACTGAGTGAACTTGGTTTTTGTTTGTATTTCCTCAATCATATAATTCACTAATTTATGTAGCTGTATATCAAACCTTGATTTTGATGTCAGAGAACTAGTGCAAAAGACATTATTTAGAAATGGAAATATACTGTAGGGTCCGCAAGCCAGCGGAGGCAGTGTGGTGCTTTGGGCAGTGTTAGGGTTAGGGTTTAACCCTAGGGATGTGAAGGACAAACAAGTCTGATGCATGGAGGTCCCATATTGCAACTTACAGGACTTAAGAGATCTGTCTTCCTCTAACTCATCCACCTTAAATACATTCCAGAGGTTTTCAGTGGGGTGCAGGTCTGGAGATTGGGCTGGCAATGACAGGGTCTTTATCTCGTGTTTCTCCATCCACACCTTGATTGACCTGGTTGTTTGGCATGGGGCATTGTCTTGCCGCAAAAAAAAAAAAAACAATCCTCAGAGTTAGGGAACATTGTCAGAGCAGAAGGAAGCAAGTTTTCTTCCAGAATAAGCTCGTATATGACTTGATTCATGTGTCTATCACAAACAAAAATTCCAGCTTTGTTGGAGCACCCCTAGATCATCATTGATCCTCCACCAAATTTCACAGTGGGTGCGAGACACTGTAGCTTGTAAGCCTCTCCGGGTCTCTGCCTAACCATAAGATGACCAAGTGATGGGAAAATTGTACTCATCAGAGAACATGATGTTACTCCTGTCCTCTAGGGTCCAGTTCTTATGGTCTTTAGCAAACCTCAGCCTGGCTCTTCTTTGCATCTCATTGATGAAGGGCTTTTTCTAGCTTTGCATGACCCTGCCAGTGGGTATCTTTGTTGTCCCCAATGACTGCTGCTTGACATTGTTCTTATGAACTACCATCTTTGAAATACTGAAGATGGAAGCAACCTGACACTCACTAAATCCCTCTGCCAGTAAAGCCAGAACTGAACCTTCTTTTGTCACCAAAAAACTTTTTAACTCTTTTGGCACAATTGGAGCAGATGGTGGCCTAATGGTTATGAAAGCGCCCTTATAATCGAAGGATTGCAGGTTCGAATCCCGTGACCAGCAAAGCACTGTTCCCCAGGTGCTGAAAACATAGCTGCCCCCTGCTGTGTCATTTCACATATGGGTTAAATGCAGAGAAACAATTTCCCTCTGGGGATTAATAAAGTAATCTAATCATGATATTTATGTATTCCAATTACATATTAGGTACACTGTTGGAAATAACTTTAATATAATGTAATTAAATCTTTGTACTTAAAAATACTACAACATACAGTAGACAGCGTTGAACTAGACTAAGTCAGTAGTTGGTCTGATGACCCTTTGTTTTGTTTTTTTTCTTAAATAGTAGTCCCAGGTACACTTTGCGCAGTGGTTATAAGGAAATGAGCTGGTAAGTTTTCCTGAGCATCTTCTGATATTCTGCTACAGTTCTCATGGATTCATATCGCATTTACTTTTTTTTTTTTTTTTTTTACAGCAAAACCCAGGAGCCTTCATTATGCTTTTTGTCTGAAAAGTGGTCTCTTACATAATACAGTGCTGTGCAAAAGTCTCTTAGGCGTCATATTGTTTTAGTGCAAATATTGCTATAAATATTTATTTTATGAATTCTGCATTATTGAGTTAGTACAAAAACAATTCAGATTCCCAAACATTACTTTTCCAAAAAAAACAAAACAAATTGGTATCTGAAAAATGTTTATATGTCAGTAAAGACATATTATGTTTTCAGACAAAAAGCATTCTCAGTGATGCTCAAATATACCAGATAAAAAAAATAACTAAGATTTTGTTAACTCATGGACACCTGTCTACCTGCAGAATCAGGACCTACTGATTGTTCTGCAGTCTGGGTGGGAAGAATGACCTCTCTCTTTTTTGATCAGAGTGGCATTAACCAATCACAGGCGTTTGTTAGTAAATGTATACAGAATATCGCAGTTAGTGCTCTCCAACAGTGGTCTTCAACAGAGAGCAGTATAGCAGACCCTTCCTGTCATATTACTGTACTGTATATCTAGATTAGCTGGCTAACTATATTATGGAACAACTTGGAAGATTATCTCACCAGCAAATATTGTTAACATTAGAGAATATTAGTTAGATAGTTGATGTGGTCTTACCCTGATATAATTTTACCCTGATCAAAAGTATTTTTGATTTCTTTATAAAACATTATGGGGTACTGTTTCCTCTGCGACATGAAGAGCCACTGAGATTCTGTGCTCTTTAAAGCATTGAGGCTCTAAGCAGAGTAGGGAGAGGGGTTGGTGGACACTTGAATTTCACACAAATATATTTTAGATTTAGGCCTTTGCTGTTAATTTGCCATTATAATAACCTCTACTCTGGCTATAGGGAATTGTGCTCATTCTGCCAAAAGAGCATTAGTGAGGTCGGGCAGTGAATTTGGGTGAGGATGCCTGGTATGTAGTTGGCTTCAAATTCATCCCAGAGGTGTTTGATGGGATTGAGGTCAGGCTCTGTGCACAGGGACACTGTCATAAAGCTTTTAGCTAGACCTTTTAGCCTCAGTAAACTGACATTTTAATGCTACAGCATACAGACCTTATATATGTTTGTGTTTTCCAACTTTGTGATAACAGTTTGGGGAAAAACCACATATGGGGATAAAACTTTTAACTTGGTGACCATATTTTGGTATTTCAAAAAAGAAGACACTGGGGGCAGGATGGCAGCATGGGGCAGGTGGACACCAGCGAAATGAATGGCAACTGCAGAAACAAAACCAAATTCCAGACATTTTTGGTTATTTAGAAATCCTGTCCAAGATGTATTTTTTCCCCCACAATATTTTTATTAGGAAGAACAAAAATGTGTACACACAAGCAAACATCCAATATTTTTTTCCCCAAATTATTAACAAATTGCCCACCCTCCTGCTGCCAAGAAAAAAAAAAAGAAAGAAAAAGAGGGAGGTTTACCTATTATCTTTATTGGACCATTACCTAGGTATTAGTCAAATGGAATGGATGAAATCTCTTCGAAATAAAATAGCAATTATAAAATAGCAATTCCACTTTGTATAAAATTTATTAATAGATTCTCTAAGAGAATATTGAATTTTTTCTAATATGAGAAACTGTAAAAGGTCACTAAGCCATTTCCAAGATGTATCTTTATTAGGTCTCAATAAGCGCACATGTGCTGAAAAAATAGGACATATGGTCACCCTATTTAACTATATAGTGTATCTTATGTAGATTCACAAAGCAAACTAAGTTATTACATTTTCTTTGCCTTTGCAATTGGAATGACCCAATCTTTTGGTTCTGAAACTGTAATGGTTTAGAATTAGGCATACATTATTTCCAAAGACAGGGCATGTGTATTAGACCTGCAGAAGAGTGAACCTGTCAGAAGAGAGAAGAGAGTAGGTACTCTGACCCTGGAGTACCCACTGACCTGTATCCTCAAGCTTTCCTAACTCCAAGTACACCTAATCCAGATCACAAGCTCATTATTATTAAGCCACGTCTCTCTCTCTCTCTCTCTCTCTCTCTCTCTCTCTCTCTCTCTCTCTCTCACACACACACACACACACACACATACACACACACGCAGACCAAAGTAAACTAAGTAAAAACAGGGGCAGAATAAATTTGGTGTTGGTGATAGTGCACTCAGCTTAATTTCTAAATGCTATACATGTTTATACAGAAACAGAAAGTACATCCTCTTTCTTCTAAAAACAAAAATAACCTCAGCTGAAAGCACAACTGATTTCAATATGTAGAAATTCTTTCCCAAAAAGAAAACTGGCATTTACAAATTCACTGCATTTTCATTGATAGAAATAGGTATAAATAGTTATTGATATAGATTGATCTTATATATCAACATAAGATAAATTATATGTACACGTATATGCACATTTTCATTCATTTATAATCAAGAAGCACTTTATCCTGGTCAGGAACACTGCGTGTGTGGTGGGGCACAGTGGGCACACACTGGGGCAGTTTAGAGTAGCCAGTCTACGTACAGGCACATCTCAAAAAATTTGAATATCATGAAAACGTGCATTTTTTAAATAATTTAATTCAGAAAGGAACACTTGCATATATTCCACTTTAATTACATGTAGAGAGAAATCCATTATCCAGAAATCCATTATCTCAAATTATTAGAATATTTCCTAAAATTAATTAAAAACGGATTTTCAATACAGAAATGTCCTACATCTGAAAAGTTTGTTCAATTATAGTAGAGTAATACACAGAAGTACAGTAATATCATGGTCATCAAAACCATTCGGTAGTACTTTTGGCACTGCAGGCAGGTGCTAAATTACTGCTGGAAAAGGAAATCGGCATCTCCATTAAGCTTTTCAGCAGATGGAAGCACAAAGTGCTCTAAAATCTCCAGGTAAGATGCTTCAGATGTTTTTAGGGTGGTATGATATTAGGAATGTCACAGTTGTAGCCCCTCTCCTGATGACATCTTTGTGTGGTGGCTCTTGATGCAGCGACACCAGCTTCAGTCCACTCCTTGTGAAGCTATATGAAGCTCTGGAATTGACTGTCAAGTCAGCAGTCTTCCTGATGATTAGGGTTGTACTGAATGTACTGAAGTAAACTGAGAGACAGGTGTTATTTATACTGTTTGAATAGTAATCTACTCAAACTCGAAATTAGATATTCTAATAATTTGAAATATCATTTGTTTATATGAGATTTATTGAAATATTTGTTTTTATTTTTGAATAAAATAAAAGAATAGTTGACATATTTTAGTTTACATGTCATCAGTCTAGAATATATGAAATTTTCCACGTTCTTAAATAAATGATGGAAAATATTGCACTTTTTCACAATTTTCTCGTTTTCTTAGGTGCACTAGTATAAATTGGTATGGTTTCCCAGCGAACCTGGAGAAAGCCCATGTAGTCACTAGGAGAAGATTTGAAACTCCCTACACCACTGTGCAACCCCCTCTGACCAAGAACTTTTCATTTGGTTAACGAGATAATATGCGAAAATGATGAATATATTTGAATCCCAAAATATCAAATTCCTACAAGGGGTTAAACTTTCCTTACACTGAATCAGTTTGGAGCTTAGCAGCAAATGTTCTTCTCTTGATATCGACCTTGTTAAAGGAGGAATCCATTAGCAGGACTGGAAGCTGCAGGGGTTGATCAAAGCCACGGTCTCATCTTTGTTTTTAATCAGCAGACTCACATCCTGCCTGAGCTCAATTGCCTTTTCTGGCCATTCAAAATAAGTCTGAGAGGATTGTGTTTCATTGTCAGTTGACAGTTCTCTCAGGCTTTGTTATACTCAGCTGATCCTTATTATTTTAGAATCCTTTATTTAAAACTGAGACAGATTCTTTGTTTATGTAAGAAATATTAACAATAAGTTGAAATCTATCTAAGTGTCCTGTTCACACATCATTTGCGTTTTTCTCCCTCAAATTGTCAAAATGTGATACTGTATATTTTATTGAAATGGTAAGGCATATGTAACAGTGTTAATTGTGATAATCTCTTTATGACTAACACCTCATTCTGACTCCATTACTATGGATTATTCTGTGTTAGGCATTATTGCAGATACATACTGTATTGTTCTAGTGATTTGATCAGTTCCCTTTTTTTTTTTTTTTACATTTTCAACATAATGCTGGGGCCTTCATAATGTTTCTTTGGCTGGTCCATGTTATTTTTATTAAGATTCAGTCATACTATGGATACCGAGTATTAGATTAGTGAATCGTACCTCAGTTGATCCTTATTAGTCAACATTATTTTGTAAAGTACTATTTATCACAGACAGAGCCATTTTATTTATTTATTTATTTTAAATTTTATTTTTTTTTGCTGTTTGAAAAATCCTTGAATTACAATTTTTATGGACATGTATCGTATTTTATTTATGTAGTAACACTGTGGACTATTATGGACATATTTTAGAATGTAGATAAAGTGGTGTCGTTGCAGTTTGCAGTGAAAAACTGCATCTAATATAAGCTTTGTCATGTACTTAAAATGTCACGTTAGGTAAAAGTCACATTTAGTGGTGTTCCACTTTCGGTGAAAGGGTCAATTTGACCTGACCAGAACAGAGACAAGCAAGACATTTGTGGCAGAATAATAATAATAATAATAATAATAATAATAATAATAATAATAATAATAATAATGATAATGATGATGATGATGTACTGCTCTTGCAAAGACCTGAAGGTCAGAGGGTGATAACAGAAAGATCAATGTTATTAAAAAGATTCATACTAAAATGGTCTTCATTCATTCATTCATTCAAGTCAAGTCATGTCAAGTGAGCTTTATTGTCATTTCAACAATAAACATGTGGTACAGTACATAGTGAAATGAAACAACGTTCTCCAGGACCATGGTGCTAAATATGTAATGTGCACGTATGCTACATGGAGACAAAAGACTACATAAAGTGCACGTGTGCGGACATGTGCAAAAAAAATAAGTGTGCAAAACTTCACGAGACAGTGCAATAAGGACAGTACAGACGAGGACAATATAGCGCTTACTCAAGTGTAAAGATAGAGTGACTGCTATGTAGCAGCAAAAGTTACTAGTTCATTCAATTCATTCATAATTTGGTCAGGGAATTCGTCCTGGATGGGGACACCAGACCACTGCACAAAATGTTTTTTTATTTTTATTTATTTATTTATTTATTTTTTTAGAAACTCAAACTAATTAATACTTAATGTTCAGGACTGAACTGATCAGTCAGGTTTATCTGAGGAATTTAAATTGTTGTCCGCCAGCCATTACTGCCGCAATTATAATCCCCACTGGCTGTCTTTATGTCCCACAGTGCAGTGGTGCATGTTGTCAGGCTGCACTGACCTGCAGTTTTAACCCTCCTGGTGAATATTATGTCCATGCTGATAGAGCTATAAAAAGGAAAAATGAGGAAAATATCATCTGTGAGACACAGCTTTTGTGCTGCATTATTAATGCTCTCTGCCAGCAGCTGAACCCTGAGCAATCTGCTCATGCTAACGATCAGCCTTCTTTGTGAATGAATCTCTTTTTCCCTTAACACTTTTCTCAATCAATTCAAATTCATTGTACTTCAGTGCTTTAGGCTTTTTACCAGGAGAATTTGGCTCTGATTATTAGAAAGAGAGCTTGCGTAGCTGCTCTTTCTAGCTGAGAGACAACATATGAGAAGCAGGTAGATAAATTTGGCATATGGATATAGAGAAGCTGTGATCAAGGAAAACATTTTTGGAATAAATAGTGATATAGCAAGAGTGTGTTCCTTTTTAACCATATTTACTTGCCAATCCACATACTACCATAGCCCAACAATTTTAGATCACAAAGATTGGTTATAGCTTATCTCATAGGGTGGCATGATGCATGGGTTTCCTCTGGGTTCACCAATTTCCCCCCACCTCCCAAGAGCATGCATTTAGATAGACTGGCAATCTAAATCTCCCCTAGTTATGTGAATGTGTGAGAGTTTTGTGCAGATGCAACATCCCATCCCGAGTCAAACCCAGCAATAATGGAAAAGACTCTACTACGACTCTGACCAGGACAATGTGGTTACTGAAGATAAATGAATGAAAAAATACCCGAAGGAATAATTGAATCCTGACTTAGTAGTAAATCACCAAAAGAACTAACACAAAGCACTGGGCCTTTGTGTTTATCAATTATCTAACAAGAGAATTCTCACTACTTAAAAGTGTTTGTTTGACTTCACTACATGTTGAAAGCACAAATCGGAAATCAGTTTCATTTGAATGAAGCAGTGCTTTTTATTATTATTGGTTGTGTGTAGAACCAGCGTCTGGTCCATTGTCTTACTAACAATAAGCCTTATTTATCAAGCCTTTGTTAAAGCTGCGTGTGTAAATGATTGCATAAGTCAAACCAAAAGAAACATTTCAGCAGGATTTACAAAGTTTCAGAACTGCTGATGAGCAAAAGTTTTTGGACATCTTATGGTTCTTCCCCTAACCAGCACAATGATCCATAAACTACTGCTTATACCACTTAAAGCAAGAAACAGCTCAGCTTTTTAGTACAGTAGCATGTAGTTTGAAACAAAGCCACTGACTGGTCATTTGTTTTGCTGACATTTTGTTGCTGATCTTCATACCTTTTTTTGCAGTAAGCACGTTGTTTGGGCTGCGATGTTTATTAAGTGGCTAATGGAAGACAGAAGAAGGAAGAAGAGATGGAGGAGAGATGAGTGAGGAAAGAGGGATGGAGCGTGCGTTTGCTTAAATGTGAGGTGGCTTTAATGAAACCAGTTGAGATATCATTTTTACATGTACGCATATCTCCAGATGTGAGGGATGATTAAAGAATCCCATTAAGGCCAGAGTGCTGCCTATGATTTAAATAATTATTTAATATAAAGGATTATGTTAGCTGATGATTGAGTGGATTTTTCAAGGCTGATTCTTTTCTCTGAAGGGTTTTATTCATCACTTCATCCGCTATTCAGTGTTCGGTATATAAGCATAAAATACCTTTACTTACAACTTGTTGAATCTTAAGATTCTCCAAAAAGTCTGTATTGAGACAGAATTAGCACGCTGAAAGTGATATAGGCTTGGGTTTTCGATGTACCACAATGACTTATCTATCATGGCAGTAGTTCTGTGTTTCTTCTACTGCTTCTATATTGATTTGGATATGTGTTTGGTGTAACTGTGCCGTTGAGATATTAATCTCTAATGAAGCCTTAACCTCTTGGCAGAGGCATCCCAGTTTAGGACTTAACAGAAATCACAATGCCACTAAATTCCCACATGAGAGTTCATTATATATATTTAGTGATGCTGTACTATTAGATGTTCTGTGAGAAGCATTTTTCATTGGTCATTTTAGAAAAAAGAATCACTGCAAATTAGTACAAAGTTATTCTCCAGAGTGAAGAAGTCTGAAGAAGCACAGCAGGGCATGTGTGTCAGCATGATGCATAGGGTAATGTCAGAAAGGAAATAACAGATTGTTAGGTAGGCTGATGCACACCTTCAAAACTCTGGGTGTACTGTATGTAACCATAGTGGAAGGAGAGAATCCACCAGGTCTAGCTATAACAGCTCAACTGTTCAATAACTCAACAAATGAGAGCCAGAACAGGCATGAGCTAAAATTGAGAAACCCACTTCACAACAAACATGAGTAATTGTCTGAGCTAGGCAAGATAGGTGGCATACCAAAAAGAACCCAGGTTGAATAGGTGCTTTGGAGGGCAAGGGACTTTGATGATCCTCAAGACATTTCCTGGAGAGAGGGAATTACACCTTTGGTGAAAATCTCACATCCTAGATCCGAAGGATTAGTGCAATGAGTTTCGACATTTCTAGCTTAATCATGAGCTTTATTGTTGTTTACCTTTACAACCTGTGTGAAAAAAAAAAAATCCTGTAAAGTGTCTTTGTTGATGCAGGTAACACAATTACACATCCATCCATCCACCCATCCATCCATCCATCCATCCATCCAATGTGTATACCAATAATTCACTAAGGGTTGCAGGGAAGCCAATTTAGAGT
>JAOVYU010000011.1:18067714-18079971 GCA_025674565.1 Synodontis membranacea | reverse complement strand
TAATAATAATAATAATAATAATAATAATAATAACAATAACAATAATAAATTGATCAGTTGATAAAATGCTATCTTGTGCGTATGAGTGTGCAGTGCATTCTAATATAGTGTGGATAACTGCACTGACAATCAGAGGTTGTGTCACCTCTGCATTCTCCATTAATCCCTAATTAAAGCCATTAACACTTAAAGGGTACTACAGAGGCAGCAGGCAGGTAGAGGTCTAGTGGTTTTGAGCAGAAAAAGAGAAAAAGAAGAGTGTTTTCTTTCACTCAATAAGTCAAGTGAATTTACTGTCACTGCTGATAAATGAGTGCAGGGTGGCGAGTACAATCCACTCAGTCATGCAGACAGCGCCACAGTAAAAACACAGACACTGATCGTAGGTGAGGTAATGACTGTAATGGCTAACAATTTACCTAGCTAGCATGCAGCCATTAAGTCCTTCATATGAGGGTAGTGTAAAGTAACAGTAACAATGGAACTGAGACATTATGCATATTAAATTTTTCGTATGTGTTGGTAAATGATTGAGTGATTTAGTGACCATACAGATAAAACTGCACAAGGTTTCAATAGATTTACAGTAATATCAAAGTGTATTAGAAGCAAC
This sequence comes from Synodontis membranacea, assembly GCA_025674565.1. Lineage (NCBI taxonomy): Eukaryota > Metazoa > Chordata > Actinopteri > Siluriformes > Mochokidae > Synodontis > Synodontis membranacea. The sequence goes on along the minus strand of JAOVYU010000011.1, from coordinate 18,079,358 downwards.
ATTTGTCTCATAAACAGGGCAAGTTTTTTTTTCTTAGGCTGGCACTGGCCTTTACTGCATGAAATTCTGAAACACAGTCAGACATATATATATATATATATATATATACAGACAACCAAAGGTAGATTATACTTCAGTGACAGCCATCCACCGATGAAACATGAAATTAGTAGTTGTCAAACATGTTAAGTTTACACTCACATTTATCCATCAGTCAGTGACTTTCAACAATCTCCCAACAGTTAAGTGCTTGACTGTTCTCTTACCTTTGGTGCCAAATCTAACATGAAATTGTGAATCACTAAAGTTCTTATAAGAGTTCCAAATTGTTTAATGTAGTCTATACTATTTGAATGATTATATAGGAAGACAGGAAAATTAAAACTTCAATTTTGATTCATAAGAAAATACATGGAATACAGCTTTGAAGTAAAATGTGCTGGCATAATGTTATTTTTAGCAATAGATATAGATTTGTATAATAAATAAAATATCTGCTAAGCCTAAATGTTTGCATTTAGAGATCTTGCATCAAAATCTATTCTACATTTAATTAAATTGTCATATATCTTGTCATTTCTAGACTAAACTTTGTTTAACAACTTATTTAATATATTATATGGATACACACCAAACTGGGCCCAAATGCATACAGTGTGTTCTATATTAAATCTTCTCCCTTGGAGAGTCATTACCACCTTAAAAAAATGTGTCACTGAGTCAACGTTCTGGATGCTGGAACTGTTGTTATACATCATACAGATGCATGTTTAAATGTAGGTACATATTTAACTATGTATGTATAGTTGAGTGGTTAGCACTGTTGCCTCACAGCGAGAAGGTCCTGGGTTCGAGCCCCGGGTTCGGCACAGGTGCTTTTCTGTATGGAGTTTGCATGTTCTCCCCGGGTTTGCTCCGGTTTCCTCCCACAGTCCAAAGACATGCATAAAGGGGATTAGGTTGATTGGGGATTCTAAATTGGCCGTAGGTGTGAATGTGAGTGGTTGTCTGTGTCTGCGTGTTGCCCTGCGGCGGACCGGCGACCCGCCCAGGGTGTAACCCCTGCTTCTCTCACCCGAAGTTAGCTGGAGATTGGTGCCAGCTCCCCCCGCGACCCTGAACAGGATTAAGCAGAAGACAATGGATGGATGGATGGAATCTTGCACCTTCTTTTTTGCAATGTAATGTTACGATGTCATGAAAGTCAAAATTTACAGATTTTTCATTGATGATCAGAAAAACCATGAAAGAGGAAAGATTTTTTTGACATGTTCTAAAGCAGAGAAAGTTTACTGACCTTGAAGACACTTAGAAAGCCACAATCTTCAGAAGAAGAGTTTATTTGTCATATGCAGTATAAATTACAGCTGTATGTATGCAGTATAAATTACAGCAAAGTGAACTTGAACAGTGCAATACTGGCAATCTTCATCCTCTTCTTTAACGCCACTAAAAAAAACACCTGTTAACCTATGAAAACTATGAATTTGTGAAATAATACTAACAACAGATAAATTCAAACTAAAGCATTGGTGCTGGAAGCAGGAAGTTACACTGAATCAGAGTTTGAGTTCTTTAGGTTTTGTGTCATCATATTACCCAATCCTGTTGATTCAATCCTGTGATTCAATATATTATATTTTCAATTGGCTTGGGTTTTTATAGAAGCTCCATGGTGAGAGGAATTATGAAGGGATGTGGGGATGTTTAGTGCTCTCCATTAATCCAGTTCTCCTTAAGTTCAGTGACATTTCAGAGCAGCTTAAGATGTCTTACAGCAACTTTTTCATGGCTCAAATGTTTTATGGGGCTTTTTTTTTTTTTTTTTTTTTTACATTTTTCTATTTTAGCGCAAATGCGCTCACTCCCAAACAATGCTATCAGGCAGAAGAGGAGCATCCGGGGAGAAATGCAGCTGAGTTTTTTAAGGCTCTCTTGAAGAGATGAGATACTAACTACCCTGCGGTTCTGAGCTCAGGCATGCAAAAGTGATCTCTACTGATGACAGAAAGCTTATGACTAGATGTTTTATATATTGGGTCTAGTTTTTGGGAGATATTGAGAGGTGTTTGATGTATGTTATGTCTTTGAAGACAGTGATGATTCATAAATATGATGGTCGATATGCCCAGCAGAGGAGTTGCCATCCTATACATAAATTTATTCAGTTTAATTTAATCTCTAATGGCAGAGATCTATCCACTCAGCCTGGTGGTGCAGTGGCTAGTGTTGCCTGCTGAGAACCCCACGGACCCCAGTTCAGTCCTGAGTTTGGGTTACTGTCTATGCAGGGTTTCCTGTGGATTCTCCAGTTTTCTCCTGGCAAAACCAAACCAGTAGAAGGATTGCCTAATATATTTTTGAATGAGTGTGTGTATGGGGCTCTGCAATGGATCAAAATTCCATCCAGGGTATATTCCCACCTTATACCCAGTACTCCTAGAATGGGCTTCAGAGCCACTGTAACACTGACCAGCATAAAGTGGTTACTAAAAGTAAATGAATGAAATATTTGTCCCTCTGTTATCTGTTGCTTTCCCTCATCTTTTGTCTGTGTTGTATTAATTGGCCTACACCACTTGCCACTTAACCAATATTGATTTAGTATTGAGGATAATCAACCATCCCTGTTTAATGTTTAATTTCTGTCTTTATCGCTTATTTTTTCTCTTTGTACTGTTAGAAAAAGCACAGGTTGGAGATGTGAAGGCACATAGAGATTGCCTTTAATATTAGACCTTTTTTTATTTATTACAGAAAAACATGATTTTCATCAATTTATAGTTATATTTAATATATTGTCTCTTTTGTTGCAACAGTTATAAACAATTGTTCCTCATCAGGCACTTTTTTCACTGTTGAGGTTAATGAGAAGAAGGAGAAGAAGAAGAAGAAGGAGAAGGAGAAGAAGAAGAGAAGAATAAGAAGGAAAAAAATGCAGCTTGTCATATCTCTCAAGCAGGTGGACAATGAAACCGACTAGAGTTTAATATGAAAGAAAGTGGCCACACTACAAAATGATGTGGATTAGTTTCTTATCACTAACTGTAGGGCAGTACCATTACTTTTACAAGCTTCTTTTGATCCTGTACTATCTGCGGCCGATAAAGTGCTTCAATTCCAGTAGGAGGAGAGTGTGTGTGTGTGTGTGTGTGTGTGTGTGTGTGTGTGTGTGTGTGCTTGTGTGAGTATATGCGTGTGTGTGTGTGTGTTTGTGTGTGTGTGTGTGTGTGTGTGTGCGTGCGCGCGTGTCTGTGTTCGTGTGGATATCCACGTCCAGGCCTCAAATTAAATGGTCATGGAAGATTTGTCCATTTGCCAAAACCTCTGTGTCTTTGCCTGTGATTTCTCGGTGATTTATGCTACATGGGTGGCAGGAACTGGCTTGTATTGGCCTTTCAGCAAATGAACCCATTTAATCGTGAGGAATGATGGGGTGGCAGGCACAGTTCTGCTCTAAAGCATCCAAACCCTTTCCTTCTAATGGAATGACCTTATTTATGAACACACTACTCCAAATGATGGGTTTATTTTCATCACCCATACATTGGCATCTTTCAATTATCAGTTATGTAATATGATATTCTATGCATATCATTATTTTCACTACCCCATGACTATGTAGGTATTGTTGCTCTCTTTTGTTTGTCCTATTTGTTGCTTTTCAAGAATAAATTTAAAGTAGCGTGATGGTTTAAATTAGCATAATAGTTTGCTTATATTTTTAAAATACAACAAAATACATTTGATTAGTGCCTAGTTCCATACACATCTCCTGTTGAGACTGCTGCACATCACTATCTGAAGTTCAAGAAATGACAAAGGAGGAGTTCACAAAAAAAAAAAAGAAATCAGTGCTGGCATTTCTACCTCGGGGTTTTTTTCCAACAGTGTCTTCCATAGTGATGGGGTTCATATATAATTTAAAAACTTTTTCCAGTTAGGACATGTCCACAGAAACAGATATGGACATTTGGAGATTCAGACATAGGCAGTATCAGTGTGTTACACCACTAACATACAATGACCATTGACTTTGTTAGGAACACCTGTACATTCATGTAATTATTCAACCAGTCAACCACATAATGCATAAAATCATAGAAACAGGTCAAGAGCTTCAGTTAATGTTTACATCAAACATCAGAATAGGGAAAACTGTGATCTTAGTGACTTTGACCATCGCATGGTTGTGGGTGCCAGACATGTTCATTCAAGTGTTTGAGTATTTAAGGGAAAAAAAACAGCAATCTGAGGCTACAATGGTCACAAGCTTACCAAAACTGAACAGCTTAAGTTTGCAAAAAAGACCAGACAATGTTTAGTTTCTGTGAGTTCCTGTTCCTGCACAGGTGGTACCCAATGTGGTCTTCTGTAATAGCCCATTTTCCTGAGCTAATGACCTGTTTTACATTCTCACCACAGTTGTAAAAAGTGGTTGCTTACTTACAGAAGACTTCTGGTCAGCTGCCTGGCTATTCTCATCAACAAGGTATTTCCACTCAGAGAACTGCCACTCCCTAGACAGTTTTGTTTCACCGTTCTCCAGAGACAGTTGCGTGTGAAAATTCCACTCAAACCAGCAGCAAGCAAACACAGCATGATTAAAGTCACTGAGATCACATTCCACATTTATAATGTTTGATGTGAACATTAACTGAATCTCTTAACCTGTATCTGCAGTGATATTATCCTTTGTACTACTGACTAATGATTGGCTGATGGGATAATTGCATGAATGAGCACATGAACAGGTGCTTCCATTAAAGTGACTGATGATTATGTATAAACCAAGAAGAAATATTACCATAGATAAAAAATAGCAAATTATCAAACTAAAATTAAGTTGAAATCTGTCATGCACAGGTATGGTCAGGCAGAATCCTAGTGAGGTTCAGTCCTTTAATTAAAAACACACAAGCATAGGTACAGAATTGGCAGGCAAAGTCAGTGTCCAAAAAAACAGGCAAAGTTCAATCGACGTGCAAACAGATCAATGTAGGCAGGGCAAAACCAGCAAAAGTAAAGAAATTAGAAAGCGTACAAGTGTAAAGGGTAGTTTGGCAGTAGCCGACACAGTGAACCTAAATTATTGCTTTGCAAAGCATTAGTGTTTGTGTGAGAGAGAGTCTTGGCATGGTGGGTAAGCAGTAATCAGGAGACTGAGAGTGCGGGAGAACGGAGGCCATGTTGTCAGGTTGCTAGTGCTCACAGGAATTGGAGTTTGTTGCTAATAGGTAGCTACCTGCTGGGTTTTGATTGTCGCCACACGGTGCTCAAAGGGTGCTGGAGGAGTAGGTGAGCAATCTAGAGGACAGAGAGGAAACAAAATTTGAAACAAGAGAACTGTCCAAATACACAGTCCTTGGTCATTGTACTGTAAAACATCTTGTACCTATGATGTACTCTTCAGGCATTGGTTCTACTTCTTCCCTCTGCTCCTGAGGTTTCTCTAGTTCCACTTCTGATGCTTCAGGTGTGTTTTCTTCCTCACTTTTATCCACCTCCTCTGACCTTTAATCCTTCTCTTTCTCCAGATTATTGACTTGACTTTTAGTACTGGCAATCAATTCCATGAGTGAAGCGCTCGTTCATTTCTGCAACTCGTTGGTGAGTGTGTTCCAAAATGTGCTCCTTTTGTTTGAACCAGCCATCGAAAAAAGGGGTTTCTTTGGGGTTAGCATTCCAGGGAATAGCAGTGGGTGATATCCTAGTACGTGGAGGGAGTTCTGGGCATATTCTTCCCAGGGAAAGAATCATGCCTAGTCCCCTTGGTTTTCAGAGCAGAAAGTTCTTGGGAAACGTGCTTCACCTGTCCATTTGACTGAGGATGATATCCTGACATCAGACATACAATAACCCCCAGTTTATCTATGAAGTTGGCCCACACCCTGCCCCAATCATTGACCCCAATCATCAGTGTTTCTCACTTTCAGGGTACATGTATGACAGTGCATTTACCTTATCATTCTATGAGCCATGCCAGTAGGATAGTACAAAGATAAATCAAGTGAAGGACAAGGCCCATCTTACTTATCTAAGATTAGGCATTTGGCTGTGCACGCATACAGTGGAACCTCGGGTCACAACCATGATCCATTCCAAGACTCTGGACGTGACCCGATTTGGTCGTGAACCAAACGTAAGTTCCCCATAGGATTGCATGTAAATACGATTAATCCATTCCAGCCCTTAAAAACTATGTGTAAATTATTTTTTTAAAGCACAAAAATTCTTAAGCACAAAATTAGTTAATTATACTATATAATGCACAGTGTAATAGTAAATAAATGTAAAAACATAGAAATAACTGAGAAAAACAACAGAGAAAACTAGCATTTCTCTAACCAAGTTTGCGCTAAGTTTGCGCCAAGTTTGCCGCTCGCTGTAATGAGCTTTTTTTATGAGTAAGCACAAGCACAAGGAAAAGATGAACATTTGAAAAATCTTTAATTAATACAAAAAATTATTTTAAACAACCAAGAAAACTAATCATGCATCAATCTTCTGGTGTTTTTGCTGTTTCGCAGGTGCACCAGACTTCACAAAATAACAGTCTAATGCGATTTGCCTTTTCCTGCGCATTAAAACTTTTCGGAAATGGGAGACGACGTTGTCATTCATCATGTTTATCACTCTGTTTGCGACTGCTTTGACAGGGTGGTTCTTCTCAAAAAAATCCTGGCACTCGTTCCATTTTTGCATGACGGCTTTTATTGCTTCAATTCTTACAGTTCCTCCGCCATCAGGTCCTCCTTGTGATCCAGGACCAGCTCCTCGATGTCCTCAATAAAGTCGTACTCCTCGACCATATCATCGACCAAATTTGGAGGGTATGCCGGTGCACTGTCCATCAGAAAAAATGAGTTTTTCATGCAGATTATTCTCTTCGACATAACGCTTCACAGCGGGAGCGAAAGACTCGTGCAGCCATTCCAAAAACAAAGTCCTTGTGACCCAACCCTTCGTGTTTGCACGCCACATCACGGGCAGTCTGGCCTTGTTTACATTGGGTTGCTTAAAAGCACGAGGGTTCTCAAATTGGTAAATGACTAGTGTCTTGATTTTTACGTCGCCACTAGCATAAGCAAACAGCAAAATGGTTAATCTCTCCTTCATTGGTTTATGACCGGACATAGCCTTCTCTTCCTGGGTGATGTAGGTCCTCTTTGGCATCTTCTTCCAGAACAATCTGGTCTCGTCAAAGTTGAACACTTGTTGCGGGATGTAGCCTTCATTCTCCACAAATTTTGCGAAATTTTTCATGAATTCTTCCGCAGCAGCAGCGTCGGAACTAGCAGCCTCTCCATGTTTCACTACACTATGAATGCCATTTCTCTTGCAAAACATTTCAAACCATCCTCTACTGGCTTTAAATTCCAAACATTCACCACTCGAAGAAGGATTTTTTTTCACCAAATCGCCATGAATCGTCCTGGCTTTCTCACATATGATAACCTTGCTTACACTATCCCCTGCAAGTTGCTTATCATTCAACCACACTAGCAACAGTTTTTCCACCTCTTCCAGCACTTGAGGCCTCTGCTTGGTTAACAACATAATTCCTTTTGTGACATCAGCTGCTTTAATGGCCTCTTTCTACTTTAGAATCATCAAAATCGTAGATTCTTGTACTCGGCAGCAAGATCGGTAACACGAAAGCAACACTCATACTTTTCAATGATTACTTTCTTTAATTGGATTTAAATTTTCTTCTAACATTTCTTTTCACCAACACTACCACTGTTCACTTGCTTAGAGGCCATGGTTAAAATTAATGCAAAAGCATACAGAGTTCACAGCAAATGAACGCACGTCTGACCGAGAAGAGACCGAGAAGAGACTGAGCATGCGTCGTCAAACTAAAGAAAATGGGAAATCATTGCCGGAAACAAACAAACTGGAAGGGAAACTGACTGCCAGTGTTTTTGTTTGCCAACAGAGTGCGTGGCCGTGAACCGATGCGAAATTTTGGCAGGATTTTTGGTCGTAACCTGATTTGTACGTGATCAGATGCGTTCGTAACCCGAGGTTCCACTGTATTGGCACTGTGACCCACCCCTGTTTCCGAGGTATCTATTTCCACTGAGTGGGAAGACTGAGTGGGATCTGGATGCTGAAATATGGGAACCATGCTGAAAGCTGTCTTTTAGTTTGATGAAGGCTGCCTCAGCTGCTTCATTCCAGATAATTATCAGGAGCACTGTTAGAGGAGATGCAATTGTGTTAAGCCCTCAGATGAACCTTAGGTAGAAAGTTGCAAAACTGTTGAACCTTTGTAACCCCCTCTTGGCTGATGATGTACTCCAGGAAGGCTATGGTGGTTGCATGAAATTCACATTTCTCCCCTTTGACAAAGTTGTTTCTCTCTGAGTTAGGACAGGACTTGCTCAACATTGGAGACATGGCTCTCTCTGAAGGGGGAATAGATCAGGATATTGATGTACACTAGGACAAACTTTTCAAGCATTTCCCTCAGCACATCATTAATGAAACATTGAAAGACTGATTGAGCACAAGATAGCCCGTACAGCATGACCTGGTACTGGTAATGACCAAGGAGGTGCTGAAGGCTGTTTCCCATGCACTACCTGTACAGATGCGTATCAAATTATAGACATTCATGAATCAAGCTTGGTGAGGTTACGCACTGATTGGAGTTGTTCCAGGGTTGAAGGCAAAAACTGGTGTGGGTAATTTACTTTACTCTGATCTGGTTCAGTCCTATGTTGTCTATGCATAGTTTAAGAACACCTCCCTTCTTCTCCACAAAGAAGAACACTGCTGAGCTGTATCCCTGCTGTAGAGTTTTCTGAACATATTCTTACATGGCCTCTTGTTTGGCAAGGGACTGAGGGTAGCTTTGGATGCATAGTGGTGTTGTTCCCATGGTCAATTGCACAATCATATGGCCATAGAGTGGGTAGGCCACTGGCTCTAGCTTTACTGAAGATGTCCTTGAACTTGTGATATTCATCGGGGATGCAGTATTCTAACCATTTGGTGATCTTCCTTTGAGACCACAAGATGTGGGGTTTGTGGAGGTGTAGCCATGGGATGTCCAGTATGATGGGATTTTTAGGGGTATCAGTGATCAGGAGTAAAATGAGCTTATGATGCAGTCTGCTGACGTGCATGCTGACAGGCTGCGGCATTGCCGTGTCATCCCTTCCCTGATCGAACCGCTATCTCTGGTGCTGATGTGAAGTGGGTTGTTTAAGTTGATCAGTGCAAGCTGAAGCTTGAGAGCAGTGGTATGATCAATGAAATTAGCTGCTGAGCCAGAGTCGATCATTGCTGACAGCACAAAGGTGTTGTCTGAGTGCATGGTCTGAGCTTGGAGGATAAGACGAGGAATAGAGACAAATGGATTTGTACTCACCGCAAGGGACTTGGATGAGGAACGATCACCTTTGGTGGAACCCACGGTTTGATGAGCTCGTTGTGTTGTACAGAATGATGGCGTGATCTGAGCCTCTGCATTAAAAGCATAAGCCATTATGTCTTCTCCTTTTTTACTTAGCTGTTGTTAGGCATGTGTCCAAGTTGCAAGGGTTCCAGGTGCGTGCTTACCGGGGCCTGAGGCGTGGGGGGTAATTTTCTAGGACCGCGATCTACTGTAAGAGCAGGTTATCTAGATGGATGGTGAGATCATTGAGTGAATCCAGCAAGGCCTCATCACAATGCTTTAAGCTGAAAACTGCTTTAAGCTCCTGTTCATTACAGCTGCTTCCTGCCACCAGCGCGCAGAAGTCCAAGTATGATGGGATTTTTAGGGGTATCAGTGATCAGGAGTAAAATGAGCTTATGATGCAGTCTGCTGACGTGCACGCTGACAGGCTGCGGCATTGCCGTGTCATCCCTTCCCTGATCGAACCGCTATCTCTGGTGCTGATGTGAAGTGGGTTGTTTAAGTTGATCAGTGCAAGCTGAAACTTGAGAGCAGTGGTATGATCAATGAAATTAGCTCGTTGATCGTTGAGTGAATCCAGCAAAACTGCTTTAAGCTCCTGTTCATTACAGCTGCTTCCTGCCACCAGCGCGCAGAAGTCCAAGGTATATTCAACCACCAGTCTGCAGTCCTGCTTTGCAGTCATCAGCTGTTCCCTGACTTTCTTGCCCTCTGGAGCATGATAAAAACACTGATGTAACACAGTGACAAAGCATTCATAGTTGGATACTGGCTTTCTCCCATACCACTGTAGCCCAGGTAAATGCCTTTCCAGTGAGCAGGCTGAGCTTTAGCACTATTTTGCTTTGGTCAGACAATCATCCTTGCACTGCGATGTAGAGCTGGAACATTGGGATGGTAACCATGGCACTGGGATGGATCTCTGGTGAACTTGTTGGGTCTAGTGATAGAAGGTATGGCTGTGGAGCATAGTGTGGTGGAACCCCAGAGCTGGTCAGTTATTTTAGAGAAACCGATGGGGCGTTGCAGAATCTGAGAGGTCATTTCCAGTTGGTGCTTCTCCTGATCTCTGAGGTAGAGGCACACGTGAGCCTCTTGGAATCCGCCACATTCATTGTAATTGAATGTAAAGCAATCTGTCATGCACAGTTATGGTCAGACAGAATACAAGTGTGGTTCCGTTCTCTAATTAAAAACTTAATAAACAGGCAAAGTTCAATTGATGTGCAAAAATATCAACATAGGTGGGGTGAAAATCCAAAAAAACCCAGAAAACTAGCAAAAGTACAGAAACCAGAAGCATACACGGGTAAACAATTGCTTGGCAGTAGCAGACACAAGGAACTGTAACTACTGGTTGGCAAAGCTTGAGAGTGTGAGAGTATATAGAGAGAGTCTATGCCTTGGTGGGTAATAAGATGCAGGTGCAACTAATTAGTAATCATCAGACTGAAAGCACGGGAGAGTGCCGGCCATGTTGTCAGGTTGCAAATGCTCATGGGAATTGGAGTACGTTGCAGGTTCAGCAGGTGCAGACATGACAAAATCCAAATGAGCTGAAAATAACACAACTTGGAATTCATTTTAAAGTCTAACACTGGTGTGTATGCAGTGACTGGCAGAATAATATTGGATCAGTTATGCACTCAGGCTTGTAGGGAGATGATGCAAGAGGAAGTGCCACTTCCTGTCATGTTTCAGTAGTTACATACTGTAGTTGTGTGGAATGACTAACCTCTCTGCTTAATGGCTCTGGCTTGTCTTTAGCATTTTTATCTAGGTGGACAGTTTGCTTACTTGTCTGATTTCTTTTTCCTGCTTATCTCTGTTAGACAAGACAGAGTGAGAGTACATTCGCTCCCCATAGCATTAACACTTCTAGCACTACTCAATATTCCAATGTTGTTTTTAGCATTGCTGTTGTGAAAAGTTTAGCTTTGCCCCACATTCTGAGAAGGAAATGTCTCCAATGTTATTAGGTGTAAAAAAAAAAAAAAAACCAAACAAACAAACAAAAAAAGTTGTGAAGAAATAGCATCATGCTGAGATACTCACACATGTGCCACAATGGTTGGCTTCACTGCTTTGTTGAACTCCCCTTGTTCATATGTAGCTTTTGAACATGCACAGCAAGACACACAGTAACAAAAGATGAAACAGCTATGATCAAAGAAGAGCTGGATCAGTAGCCATAGGGATGACCCTGGGAGGCTGTGCATACACACACACACA
>JAOVYU010000011.1:18050019-18066277 GCA_025674565.1 Synodontis membranacea | reverse complement strand
ATACTGACTGGCTAATACAGCATTAAGTCCTTTCCTACTATAAAGAAAAATAGTCATTGTCATTGTACTGCAAAGCAAACTTTTGAGAACCTTTCCTAGACAATGATGGGTCAGTCAATGTTCTTAGCTACTGAGCTATTGATCAGAAGATAGTGAGTTCAAATTCCTTGACTGCCAGTCAGTCATTTTTATGTCATTAAGCAGGGCCCTTAACCCTCATCTGCTTAGCTCTGTGCCTGGATTGTATACTATCTGGATTGCATCTGCCAATTGAATAAATGTAAACAAAGTTTATTGTGGTAATAAGATATTTAAGTGCAAGTAACTTCAAAGGTTTTTTTTTTTTTTTTTTTTTTTTTTTACTTTTTTTTGCAATCTGGTTATGATTGTATTTGGAAAGGGCCAAATACATTATTATATACATTATTTGTGCCAAACCATCTAAATGACCATCTGCCACAGAGACCTGCTAAAAAGACAATGCTATTTTGTTCCTCATTATTTAGTATCTGATAAGATTTTTTAATGATGTCTGTGGCATTTACAATTATTAGTCATTTATCATTTCTCTCTTTCTCTTCCTCACAGGCCCCTTTTTATGAATCGACCATGGACCGTGTGCTTTGGCAGCTGCTGGTCCTGGTTATGACTGTAGTGGCTGCTCATGCATGTCCCAAATACTGTGTTTGCCAGAATTTGTCTGAGTCCCTTGGGACACTGTGTCCTGCTAAAGGCCTTTTGTTCGTACCAACTGATATCAACCGGCACACAGTAGAGCTCCGTCTAGGTGGAAACTTCATCTTACGCATTACGCAGCAGGACTTTGCCAATATGACTGAGTTAGTGGATCTGACACTGTCACGCAACAGCATCAGTTCCATCCAGCCATTCTCCTTTGCTGACCTTGAAACACTGCGCTCACTGCACATGGACAACAACCGGCTGGCTGAATTGGGACCACATGATCTACGGGGACTTGTAAATCTTCAATACCTAATTCTAAACAATAACCAACTACGCCGCATCTCTGAACATGCCTTCCAGGACTTGGTGCCAGCAATTGAGGATCTCGATTTGTCATACAACAACCTGCAGATGGTGCCCTGGGATTCAGTGCGTCAGATGGTCAACCTGCACCAGCTCACTCTGGACCACAACTTGCTGGAATACATTCCTGAAGGTACCTTTACTGACCTGGAGAGGCTTGCCCGTCTGGACCTGACATCCAACCGCCTCCGGAAGCTTCCACCAGACCCAATTTTTGCTCGGGCACAAGATTCATTGCAGGAATTGGTACAAGTCTCTACACCATTTGCACCACAGCTTTCACTGAGCATTGGTGGCAATCCACTGCACTGCAACTGTGAGCTGCTCTGGTTTCGAAGGCTGGAGCGTGAAAATGACTTGGAAACTTGCGCATCCCCTTCAAATTTGAAGGGCCGTTACTTCTGGACCGTAAGGGAGGATGAGTTTATGTGTGAGCAGCCACTTATCACACAGCACACACACAGGATGTTGGTTCTAGAGGGCCAAACAGCCAGCTTGAAATGCGAGGCCACCGGAGACCCGATTCCCACAATTCACTGGGTAGCCCCTGATGACCGTCTCCTTGGCAACTCCTCTCGGATTGTGGTGTACAGCAATGGCACACTTGTTATTACCATTACTACATCAAAAGACTTTGGCACATTCACATGTATTGCTGCCAATGTTGCCGGTGAATCCACTGCTTCAGTGGAGCTATCAGTTGTCCAGCTGCCCCACATAAACAACGGAACAGGACAGCCCAAATCTCGCCTCTCTGATATCACAGGAACATCGAAGGCCACACCCAAGAGCCAACCAGAAAAGGACAAGCCAGTTTGGGTTTCTGAGGTGACCGCAGACTCTGCCCTCATCAGATGGTCCATCAGCAAAGCAGCACCCAAAGTGAAAATGTACCAGCTGCAGTACAACTGCTCTGATGATGAAGTGCTCATTTACAGGTACAGTATTTAAAAATGCAAAACATGAGCAGGGTTCAGGACTCAGTGTTTAGTACATTTAATATCAAAAGGTTATAGACTGAAAAAGCAACCTGGCAGTGAAAAAGCAACCTGGCAGTATGTGCAACTCAGTAAACAGCAAGCAATATTACAAATAAGGAAAATAGTGATTGTTTGCTAAGTGCTGATGATTTGATTCATTTGGAGAGAAAACATAAGATTTGACATAACTTAAGGGATTTCATATTCACTTGACCAACTACATCACCAGCTAACCCTGACTTTGCTTAGGGATATGAATGCAATCTTTGATCTATCCATCCTCTCCTGCTAGGTCCAGTAAAGAGTAAATTAAGCATCTTTTTTTTTTTTATCTTATTTTGTTTGACCACTGATTCAGCAAGAAAGGAGCTCATTTTGACTAGACTTTTTCTTGAAATAAAGTGACAAAATAAAAATGTCACTGTGTTAGCTGAGATCAGTTGCAAGCTGGCTAACACTAGATAAATGATTAGTCTATGTTAAGGACTAGTAGCTGTAATTACTATTAGGATAATAGAAGCATAATGCTATGTTGCAAATACATCATGATTTGTATTTAATACAATACTAATCGGAGATTACTGCACATGTACAGTACCAGTCAAGCGTTTGGACACACCTACTCAGTCATAGGTTTTTCTTTATTTTTGACAATTTTCTAGATTGTGGAACAATCCTGAAGACATCATAACTATGAGATAACACATATCAAACAATTATGTGGAAAACAAAAGTGTTTAAAAATTGTTTCATATTTTAGATTCTTCAAAGTAACCACTGTTTACCTTAATGATAGCTGTGCACACTATTGGCATTATCTTAACCAGGCAAACAATAAACAGCCCTATTCCACAACTGAAATAATCCATTTTATTTCAAGAACCACTCAACTAAGTACAGAGAAATGAGAGTCCATCATTACTTTTAGTTGCAGTAATTACTTTACGTTGAAGTAGCAAAAATAAAGAAAAAGCACTGCAAACTTTCTACTGGTACTGTATGGGCACTAGATTTGGATAGATTAAACTTACATCCACCTGACTTGGCACAGTGTGAATATTCCCTTGTGTCCAACGTCAGACAGTATGTATTTTCTATTACTGATACTTTTATCATGTAGGTGAAAAACATTGGTTTCTTTTTCTCTTTCCCCAACTCTGCTTTTATTCTTTGTGTTTCTCAAGTCTCATGAGTAGCATTTGAGTTACTGTATTTGGTCCCCAGGCCCATGATAATGATATAAAGTGTTTTACAGCATGCAAGAATAGTGCTGTAAATCTGAGCAAGAGAAGCAGAAAAACCCAAGCAGAGAGAAAATCCAATTACTTAATGCCATTTAAATCATTTATCCATTAGTATATGGGGAAATGTGTGACAGTTCCCTCCCTTCTGTGCAGTCCACTGACTGTGAGTCTTTACTTGCCATGTTTCTTAGGACATTATGTATTTATCGTCTGTTTTTAAACTGGAGTATCATTACATAAAGTAGGCGTGTTCTACTATACATAATGTCTATGTGGTGTTGTTAAGCGGTATTATTTGTTACCACTGACACAGCTGTTACCACAGTAACAAGTACATCGCTTTCTTATCGTAATAAAATGAAACAGTTTGACATTACGTAAAATTTATAATCAGTCTTAAGTTATAAATTGAACTGATTTATGATTGAAAGGATGGATGGATGAATAGACAGGAGAAAGGAATTGATTAAAATATTTAGAGAAGTAATATAATGCAGTACTGTAAAGATAATGTCAAGGTCATTAGAACACAGGATTGTTAAGTAGGGAACAGGACTTTATGGTTAAAGGCATCTAGCATACTGCCATAGGGTAGAGATATAAGTGATATATCTAGATATTACTATCTATATATAGATAGGAAGTGACATGGTAAATGGAAAGCCATAGCAATGTTTTAGCTGGATTGCTATAAGGCCATCTATGACACTCTTTTATCCTTCATTGTCCATAATGTCACCCACTGTGTGATTTACTGAGCTTGCCTGTTTCTTCTTGTGATATACAGCATATCGCCATGCTGTCTGGGGAACTTTGTTAATTGGCTATTCAGTGCTCTGGGTCTGTTTGCTTTATTAAAGCCCATATTTGATTGGCAGTAAACAAAGACAGCTTGTCACATCATTTTATTAAACTTAGATATGGTGTGTTCCAGCATAACTGTTATATTATCAAACAAGAACCTCAAGTGTTATGCCATGAAAACATTAATAGTAATTGGTCTGGATAAATACTGCTGGGAGAACCTTGATTTAGGTGGTGGTGTATGATTACTCAGCTCACAAAGGAATAAAAAAAAAAAAAAAAAACACCTTCTCTCATTAACCTTATCTGTTTATTGAACTCTATAAGATATCTGTTGCTGTGTTGTGATGTGTATCATTCTGATAGGTGTTATTTGGCTTGGTTAACCTGTTACAGAGTTAATCTGACTCCAACACAGAAAGAGCACCTTAAGAACCTCTTAAGGCAGTCTCACTCTGCTTCTCCATGATTTCTTATTTCTTTTTAATGAGTCCATCCATTAGTGTTATTGCAAAGTGTTGTTCAGGCTGCATTTGAGATCAGCTCATCGGCCAGACCAGACAAATGTCAAGTCCCATTTATCTCACTCTGCACTCTTCTCCGTTCTTTCCCTGCCTGTTCCAGGCCCGTTTACTATTTTTACCTGCATAAAGACAATCAAATCTCTTTGCCATAGAGGAATCAATGCTGCAGGAGTGCATATGCATGACGATAGTCCAGAAAGAACCAGGCCAAGGAGTTATGTCTGAAACTAGAAGCGTCTACTGAGAAATGAATGAGAAAAATGAGCCACAAAATGGTGTGATGATTAGAGAGGGAAGAAAGATGCTGGGAAAGAGGAGGATGAAGAGAACATCTTGTTTATTAGTGTGTAAGTTGTATTAGATCAGGTCTGCAGCTAAAAGTGCAAATGGGGCAAAGGTGCTGCAGACAAGGTCCGTAAAGCTCTTAGGGGTAAAATGGGCCAATATTTGCTCAATGTTATAGTAGCTGTTTCCTGCTAGCTGTGTTTCATGACTCACTCTCCATGATTAATGTTATGGCCCCATGCTGTCTCTGGGAAAGCAAAGCCTCGATCTTCCAAAATTGCATTTCAGTGCCTGGAGCCCTGCTGAAAATTTCATTTCTTCTCATCTTAAACTATCACTTATTTTCCATACTAGTATGATAAGCAGGACCAACCATGTCCCACCAGGCCTCCACTTTGTCTGAGGTTTTGAATTAAACTGAATTAACTGTTGGACAATATCAATCTGTAATGGGTGCAGAAGAGCACAGGAGTTTGAAATAGACAGTGATATGTAGCAAATTCTCAGTACTACAGTTTACTAGAATCACTAGAAGCCTTTATCTAATCACAGGAAGCCCTGAAATTTCACAGCATCTTCACATCCTATATAGATATTACTTTACCATGGAAGCAGAGATGTGCTCTATAATGTGTATATTTATCATAGAGAACTAGAGTTAGTGCTGTGTTGTACAGAGCGGGAATGGTGTCCAACATAGTCTAGTAATGGATTCCATTCCAAATGTCTGATATCAAATATTGTGAAGTGCATGTAAATTCAAGAGCTTTTATTCTTAGAGCTTTTTACAGTTGAATGAGTGGAAACAGAGTGGATTGCCTTTTAGGTATTTCAGTCATATAGTGTCATTTTGAGATGATAAAACAACTGGACCTGTCACTTGATTTTAATGTTATCTTAGCTATTAAAGCAATGTCAGCCTCTCTCCATAGTGCCTCACTCTAAAATGCACGGTGGAATGAAGCACAGTGGAATGAAAAGAAAGAACAGAAGAGCAGCAATGCTTTTCTTCCATACAAGCACTTACAAACCTGATTCCAGGACAAGAACAAGGTCAGCATTGGTGGATTGTAAATGCTTGTGTGATTGTGTGTGCTCATGGTGATCTGCGATAGACTGGCCTCTTATCAAGGGTGTATTCCACCAAATACCCAGGGTTCCCAGGATATGCTCCAGATTCACTGCAACCCCGACCATGATAAAGTGAACGTGAGAGAGTGAGTGCTTGTATTAAATAAAAGTGGCATTAGCCAGGATTAGCTAGCTTACTATCCAATGCTTGCCAAGATATTAACACAGGCTATTTATTTTAGTGATATTTGACAAAGTGCTACCAATAATAGTTACAGCAGATTTAGAGTTAGAATTTTAAGGTAATGGATGAAATTAGTGCTGGACCAGAATATTTGAGTATTTGGATATTCATTTGTTCAGTACGTATTCGGTTTTCAATTTTGGGATTCAGATATTTTGGTTTGGTTGGTTGGTTGGTTGGTTGACTGGTTGGTTGTTTTGACTGTCCTGCTTCAGTTCACTTTGGCCATGAAATGGAAGCCAAAATGCAAAAGACTTCAGCTGTGTGTGAATACTTTAAATTAAGTAAGTTGAGCAACAAGAGAACAGAGTCAACGCCACGCAAGCATTCTCTCTCACACACATACTCACATGGGAAAACAACAGAACAACACTTGAGTGCAGTTCTACAAACTTTACTGCAGTTTATTTTTGAGCGTGTTAAAAAAAGGCTTTAAAGAAAACTGCACATGCCATTTTTTCTCATATAAAGAGTGGATACATGAGTTCTGGGTGAAAACACTGCAGGTGTAAAGCCCGTGCCTGTTATTGCACAGCTTCTTTATTATTAGCCTAGAAGTACTACTCACTCACTCACTCTGCTGTGCCGCTCGATTTCTTCCTATGCAGAGTAAAATTAATGTAACTGATCACTTTTGTCTTGTGGGTTACCTCAACTAACAAAATTGTACTCAGGACAACGCTAGGTAAATTATGAATAATTGATTATACTTAACAAAGTTCATCAGATGATGGGGAAACCTAGACTCAGTGCCTCAACTGGGCAGTTCATACGGATTCATAAAAGTCTATAATATGGAAGCAATGTTCACCAGCATTCTATCTTGTGCTAATTGTACAAATGTCTTACTTCTCAACACTAAACACTTCTTCAGCCTTCCTTTTTCATTCATTCTTTCGCTCATTCTGGATCACTGCAATATCCAGTAGGTCATCTGTTCACAGTTTTGGGGCAGATGACTTAAAGAGATAACACCAGTTATCTCAAAATCATTCTCAGTTGTATGAAAAAAATCTTGTTTCATGTAAATCAGAAATGATCATAATCATAGTCCAAGCTTGAACCGCCTCCGAACTGTTTTATAGATGATTCCTGCATACACACCAGAGATCAAACATGTTAAGAAGATATTAACAGTAAAACACTAGAGTGAAAAAAAAATTAAAAAACAAAAACATCATATTTCTGTATTCTGAGTTTTTTTTTTACCTAAACACTAAGAGCCCTATTTTAAAGGTACTGTTTTAACACTATTGTATATTCCTTTAAAATCCTATTTACCTGTAAGTCTTAATGGAAAGATAAGGACCTCTTTGCATAGTTAATGCAACAGTGCTGTGCATCCTGGCATGCTAATATAACACTCTTTTTGAGATCATGTGTTATTGCACTGATTTTGAAAACTATATTTTCTCTTTTATAGGATGATCCCTGCTTCCAGTAAGGCATTCCTAGTAAA
The DNA here is from genome assembly GCA_025674565.1 of Synodontis membranacea. Lineage (NCBI taxonomy): Eukaryota > Metazoa > Chordata > Actinopteri > Siluriformes > Mochokidae > Synodontis > Synodontis membranacea. The sequence goes on along the minus strand of JAOVYU010000011.1, from coordinate 18,058,619 downwards.
CAACTTGGTCTCTGGAACCCGCTATGATTTGTGCATCTTGGCAGCCTGGGATGACTCGGCCACTACATTGACAGCCACCAGCATTGTGGGTTGTGTCGAGTTCTTCACCAGAGATGAATACCCACAGTGTCATTCCCTGCATGGGCAGCTACTGGGTGGCACCATGATTCTTGTGGTGGGAGGTGTGATCGTGGCTACTTTGCTCGTCTTCATTGTCATCCTAATGGTGCGCTACAAAGCTGGGGAGGGTGGAACATTGACTGCAGTTGGGGCTGAGCCTCCTGTTAGCAAGTTAAGCGACATTGGTGATACCTATTCCCAGACCAATGATGGGCGTCTGGGGCAGAATGGAGTCTTTATGTCTCCTTCAAGTTCCAAAGCCAAACTCAAAACCAAACCCAAGGTGAGTCTACGAGATGAGGTTGTGGAGTTTAAATGTGGCTCTCTCCAGAGTAGTATGAGCTCTCTATCCTCATCCTCATCCTCCTCCTCTGCTGGTTCTGTGAATGCCTTGCACCCATGCAGCCCCAACAGTGCTTTGGCCAACATCTGGAGGTCAGCGTCTCTCAAACCACGAGGAAATCTGGACCATCTGTTGGGGGCCATTAGCTCTCTGGAAATTAAGAGCCAGGTGCCATCAGGAAACATCAAATCTGGTCGTGCAATGGCATCAGCAGTGCCCCCTAATGATAAGGAGCCTCTGCTAGGCCGGACACTGGACTCCAAGTTCAGACGTAGTCACTCGTTTGACGCTGGTGAGTTTGCAACATCTATCAGCGGTGTCTGGACCAAACGTAGCCTCTCCATCAATGGTATGTTGCTCAAGGATGATATGGCTAGCAGCAGGGGCACGCTGGAAGGCTCAGAATGGGTGATGGAGAGCACTGTGTAGATTGTGTACAATACCTTCAAGCTGACATCTTTTGACACACTTGTGTCAAAGAAAAATCAAGTGAATAAAGCTTCTTTTTTTTTTTCCCATGCATGGAGTTACATATCTTTTCATCGAATATTAAAACATATATCCACTATACAACTTGCTGTATTGAACAAGCAGTTAAAAGCTTTTTGTTCTGGTGAATAAGTGCATTTGTGTGTGGATGTATTCATGTATGTCTGACACCACAGAGTATGTGTTGAGCACGTACTCAGCTCTCACGAATGAGAAAGTTCAGGTCATATACCCTTGGGGTTCTGCCATTCATCAGGGTCATTATAGTGTGACCAGATACATGACTGTTAAGTGACAGTTAATAAAAAAAAATAAAAAAAACTGCCAATGCTTTCTCTACTGAAGAGTGCTACAAATTTAGTCTGTACAGAAATATATCTGTGGTACAAATAATATTTATAAATTTAATGAAGTTAAAGTTTTATATTTTTATCTCAACAGTGTCATACCGCTCTTTCTCAAAGGGAAAAGTTACAAGTCACAGAACTTTCATAATTTCCTTTTGTTTCACTCCTTTTTTATCCCACTCACATCCTGAAGGAATCATCTGCAAAGAGAATTTGAAGTGTCTGTTGAAAAATTCACAAATCTTTAATTCAACTTTTTACTGAATATTAAAATGTAAAGTCCCATTACATTTTCTGTCACATGGTATGTATAAAGTTTTCTCTGTGTACATATGTACAGTTATTATTATTATTTTTTTCTACTTCTTATGACAAAATAATTATTGCCATAAGAAATAATGCCTATGTGAATTAATGAAGTGTTCAGAACCCCTTACGAATTCCTGGCTTCTGGCCAAGAAACACACGTCAAGCCCTGGCACAGTACATACATTTTCGGTGATGTCCTGTAAAATGGAATTTCCTCTTATTTAAAACTGTACATTCACACAGCTACACTGATGCCATATCCACCAGAGAAGTCTACATATGTTTGAAAAAGCTGTAATTAAAGCAATCACTGACCCACAATGATCTTTCCAGGAAATTACTGGATAATACTTAAAACATTAAATGTCTTAGAGCTACCTTTAGGAACCTGTGAGATGTAACTTCAATGCCAGTCATCTCGGTCTAATCATATGTGTCAGATGGATGTGTGAAAATGTCAGAGTCCAAATCTGCTGGAAGTGGCAGACAATGGATTAGAGTCAAGCAGGAGAGGACTGTGCACTGCTTCCTTGAAATGAGAATGCCAACTTGTGTTGTTGTTGCCATGGTTCTCAGTCTCAGTATTGAGAACTGGAAGCAGTGTATACTATTTTAGTGTATATCCTGTCCTACCACATGAAGGACTTAAACAAAAAGCTGGGCACAAGTGTACCCAACAAGTGTATGCAATGTTCTCCTTACCCCTAAGCTACTAATGTGTGGTCCCCAAAGTTTGCTTTTTTTTTTTTTTTTAGGTCTGAGGATAAGATAACTAGTTAGACATGGAAGTCATGGATGCTAATGTATTTCCAGTCTTCATTTCACAATTATGGACTTTCTGTGCTATTTAACAAAATAGTCCATGTGCTCCTTTACATTTTCGACAATCTCGATCCAGAAACAACATGGGAAATCTAATACTACAATTATAAGAATGAGAAGTAGAAGAATTCGCTGTTCCTTTTGGTTTGGGTTTGAAAAAGTTAAGACTGAGATTATGGATAATAATGTAAATAATGTTTGTTGGATCAAATACTTTATATAAAAAACTTTATATGTTGTATTTATGGAAAAGACTGAGTAAAGCACAATTTCATTATTAGTCACCTACTTTAGTATTGCATCTCCACTGAATGACCACTGATACAAATGTCCAACGTCTAGCATATTTTGACTTACCAACTATATATTTGGAGAAAGGGGATCATTGTGAAATTTTTTTGTAATATTTCTTTAATATTATTAGTTGATGAGTAGAATTAATGTTTACCAGGATGGTGAATTGGAACAATTTTTTTGTTTGTTTGTTTGTTTTAATTGGAATCTGAAAACACACCAGTCACCTGTTTAGTTACTAATAAAATATTAATATCATTGATAACACTATAAAGGCCATACCACCTGATCTTATCCCAAATTAGTTTGATTATAACAAGCAAGTAATGCTGCATTCGAAGTGGGAGTAAAATGGGAGTAATAACTTGTGCCCCTTTAACCACTGAATTATTTCATACAAGTTTGCTTTTTAAAATCACTTGGCATTTTAACACTTACAAACAAACCCATTACTATTAACATTAGCATCTTCAATACACTAGAATAAAAAAAAAATAGAGCAGATTGTTTTGCTTGTTAGAACACATTACATTGCTTGTTACTTGACTGCAGATGTAATAATTGTTATAACTGTATTGAGGATATTACTCATTAACGTTAGAGTGATTGGGGTTAGATGTTGTAGTTCTACTTCTAACTTCACTCATATGATACACATTTGTACATTTGTTTTGGTGGTTTTTTGGGTGGTTTTGATTTGTTTTACAATCACTATAGCCTACCCTTTACTTTGCTCTCAAGGTATGTGCATCCAATAAATTGGAAACGTGATATGCATGAATCATTCTCACTCAGTAAAACTTCTGACAGGAATGCAATTGAATACTAATACATTATGCAGATTGAACAGATAATGTGTTTCTATACTCACACAAACAGAGATACAGTATCTCCCAAAAGTGAGTACGTCCCTCACATTTTTGTAAATATTTTATTATATCTTTTTATGGGACAAGACTGAAGATATGACACAATGTAAAATAGTCAGTGTACAGCTTGTATAACAGTGTAAATTTGCTGTCCCCTCAAAATAACTAAACACACAGCCATTAATGTCTAAACAGCTGGCAACAAAAGTGCCCAATTACAGTAGCCATTTACCCTCCCCGGTGTCATGTGACTCGTTAGTGTTACAAGGTCTCAGGTGTGAATGGGGAGCGGGTGTGGTAAACTTGGTGTTATCGCTCTCACGCTCTCTCATACTGTTCACTGAAAGTTCAACATGGCAAAGAACTCTCTGAGGATCTGAAAAAAAGAATTGTTGCTCTTCATAAAGATAGCCTAGGATATAAGAAGATTACCAACACCCTGAAACTGAGCTGAGGCACGGTGGCCCAGACTATACAGCGGTTTAACAGGACAAGTTCCACTCAGAACAGGCCGCGCCATGGTCAACCAAAGAAGTTGAGTGTACATGCTCAGCGTCATATCCAGAGTTTGTCTTTTGAAAATAGACGTATGAGTGCTGCCAGGATTGCTGCAGAGGTTGAAGGGGTGGGGGGTCAGCCTGTCAGTGCTCAGACCATACACCGCACACTGCATCAAATTGGTCTTCATTCCCAGAAGGAAGCCTCTCCTAAAGATGATGCACAAGAAAGGTGGCAAACAGTTTCCTGAAGACTAGCAGACTAAGGACATGGATTACTGAAACCATACCCTGTGGTCTGATGATACCAAGATAAACTTATTTGGTTCAGATGGTGTCAAGCGTGTGTTTCAGCAACCAGGTGAGGAGTACAAAGACAAGTGTGTCTTGCCTACAGTCAAGCATGTTGGTGGGAGTGTCATAGTTTGGGGCTGCATGAGTGCTACCGGCACTGGGGATCTACAGTTTATTGAGGGAACCATGAATGCCAACATGTAATATGACATACTGAGGCAGAGCATGATCCCGTACCTTCGGACATTGGGCCGCAGGGCGGTATTCCAACATGATTACAGCCCCAAACACACCTCCAAGACGACCACTGCCTTGTGAAAATAACTAACGGTAAAGATACTGGACTGGCCAAGAATGTCTCCAGACCTAAACCCTATTGAGCATCTGTGGGGCATCCTCAAACAGAAGGTCCTTCATCACCTCCATTATGTCATCATGGAGGAGTGGAAGAGGATTCCAGTGGCAACCTGTGAAGCTCTAGTGAACTCCATGCCCAAGAAATTAAGGCACTGCTGGAAAATTATGGTGGCCACATAAAATATTGACACTTTGGGCACAATTTGGACATTTTCACTTAGGGGTGTACTCACTTTTGTTGCCAGCAGTTTAGACGTTATTGGCTGTGTGTTTAGTTATTTTGAGGGGACAGCAAATTTACACTGTTATACAAGCTGTACACTGACTACTTTACGTTGTTTCAAAGTGTCATATCTTCAGTGTTGTCCCATAAAAATATATAATTAAATATTTACAAAAATGTTAGAGGTGTACTCACTTTTGTGAGATACTGTATGAACAGGGAAAGCTACTTGTTGTTTTTTGTTGTTGTTGTTTGTTTGCTTGTTTGTTTGCTTGAGGTTTTTTTTAAAGGTTCACAAGGCCCCTAACAATGTGCCTCATGACTGAGATCCTAGGGAAGCTAGTTGGTATTTACTTTCAAGCAGGCACAAGCACGCTATAACCACACAAGCTTGTGTTACAGTGGTCATGGTGGCTCACATTCAGTTACTAGTTTGTTAATGTTTTTGTGAAATATAACCAATTAATTTCACTAGACAATATTACTACTAAGAACTAATGAAATTAATTGGTTAATTAATGTCTATTAATGTTAATTAATGTCTCATACATGTCTAGTTGAGACCTATTATGAACCTAAGAGATGTAACTGACATTAAGGGACTGTCAGAGCCAGAAAGCCCGCATTCACAGAGACCATGACAGTGGTGCCATTTCTACCTTTTTTTCCCTCCTGTATTTATGGGGTAAAGTGGTATTGTTCCGATTTAAACCACACTGTAGGTCATGACCACTAAATCCGCATACAGATACAGATATTTGTGTCACTAAACAGATACTGATGCAGACAGTGTTGTTCCTTTACGCCCTTAATTCCTACAAATTCTGTGCAAGATTGGGATGAGTTTGTGTGTTATTTTCATATGTAGACCTCTCTCATCTTTTGCAGTTTTTATTTTCCTATCACACAATAACACAATCATATTCCCACATAATTCAGACTGGCTGCTTGACACTATGAAAAATGCTTAGTTTATTTTATTTTTCTTTCTACACTTGGATGAGAGTGTGTAAAGGGAAAGTGTACAGTAGCATTTTACTCTCGTAGGACACAATATATAAAGAAGGGTATTTTCACTGTGTTGTGTTGCTGTATCTATACAAGTCTAACTGTGAGACTGTTTCCTTTTTCCCTCAATCAGATCACATTTTGGTTTTGCTGCAAAAAAAAAAAAGAAAAAAAAAAAAGGTAAACACCAATTTATGTAACAAACTATTATTTGTCCCGAGCCTTTCTCCCCCCCTTGTCATTACATTCTCTAATGTTTTGAAATTGAAATATACGATTGAATTCTCTATGAATAAAAAGTACTTATATGATTATAAAATGTCCGGGGATCATTTCTGAGCTTATTTAAAGTATTTGTTTGGTGTCTTTTTTTTGTACAGCATTTGGTATGTGGTATTTCTCTACAGTACATCAGAGGTATAGGCAGGTAAGTAAGTAGAATAAATAGGACATAAGCAGTAAACATAGCTTATACCACCCTCTCTGTTGGTTACTGATGTGAACATATACATTCTCAAGCAATGAGTCTTATTATGTTTTTTTGGGGTTTTTTTACACAAATGGAGCATATTTCTGAAGCACAGTTCTGTTAAATGTTTTGGGCCCTCAGTAGCTGTAACGTTGTCAAGCTTCTCTGCTGCTGTCTTTAGTTCTGATATCACTGTAACAAGCAAGAAAACGCATACAGTTTCCGAGTGATCAAGTTATGCTCTGTAAAATCAAGCATGTATTTTTCTCCAGTTTCCTTATACTGTAATCACTATGACAGATGCAACTTTTATTCAGCCAATTTTACCAACTAACAATAACTTTCATTTATCAATGAAGGATATGAATCAATTTATTTGTGAGTCATTCACAGGAGTGGGATTCATTAAATTCCAGTTATTTGGGGGGAAATTCATATCCAACAAGAGCTCAGTTTGTGGAGATTAATATATAAGGACACTAACGTGAACCTCAGTTAAGGCTTCAAACGGTATTTTTGGCTTGAGTAGCTGAAAATTAAAACTCATTTATTTCAACTGCACAAATGTATGGAAAGATATTTTTTTTACTCTTTTATAAGAAAGCAATCCAAAACAAATACATTTAGACAAAATGAAGACAAATAAGGACAATTAGTAGGCAGTAGCCAAATCTTGGCTGAGTGTACAGTCGGGTCCAAAAGTCTAAGAACTCATTTTAAATTCAAGATTTAATTTCCTATTGTTTTAATGTATTTATTTTTCTTTTCTTTTTTTTTTTAATTTTTAAATATTTAAAATATAGAACACAAATATTCAATATCTTGAATATTTAGTATTCAAGATTCTGCACAATTTAATTTAGATCCCTATTTAAATGTAAGTTAATAAGTGATATTGGCCATATTAACTGCTTTGTACAAAATCTCTTCCGTTGAAGCATATGTTCAGATGGCACGCAGAGGCATTTGATTTAAATAAATCATAAGGTTTTGCCCAAACTTGTTCATGCCAACTCGAGTGCACAGTCATTAATGCAAAAAAGGGATGCACAAAATACTAAGAAGCTATGGAAATAATGTACAAATTTCAAAGATTTTACTTTTCACTCAAGTTGCTGTCAATAATATCACTTGCAATGAAAATTGCTGTATAAAATTAGAAAACAGTGCAAAAGAGAAGCATTATCACTAGTGGCTTCAGACATGGTCTTTCACATAACTCTACCCATGAAAGTAGCTGCTTCTCTGGAGGTTATTAGGAACTGAGATTAAACCAGGCATCTCTCATCTGATGTTAAAATGCATGTTTATTAAGTTAAGTAAAGTAAATAGGCCATTTCAGATATACCTTAACAAGTAGATGTTGAAATGAAATGTAAGATCAATAAGCTAAATAGTTCTAAGAAAACATAACTGTGGGTAAAATTATTGTGATGGTTTGACTGAGGGGTGAGGAAATTGTTTCCTTTTTTTTCTTATATTATTTAAATTGCAGGTCTCATAAATGGTCTCACAAAAGGACTTCTGAAAAGGGGGAAAGCCGACACTATTCTCACCTTCTACTGAAGATCTTAATCAGGATGTCTTATCAATCGATAATCTGCACTATTAATAGCTACACCTGTATGTCCTGGCTCGGCCAGCATGGTATCTGGGTAAAAACAGTAATCAAATTTAGCATGGGTACTTAAGTATTGCATGGCTCGCTTGATGCTGGAAATAGCACCAGCACAGGGGATTATGGTAATTTGCTGAGCCATGCACTATTAGTAAACAAGCTGATGTGTAGTGAACAGGATGCTGCTTTGAAAACTGCCAGAGAGAAAGTAAAAGCAAGCTCTTTATACTTTGCATTCAGAGTTATTCTGAGACATTGGAGGAAAAACACACGTTGGAGGAGAAAACACAACTCTCTCTTCCTGGTTCTTGTGAGGAACTAAATAATACATCAGTAAAGTTGCTGAGATTTGATGAAACTGCAGCAATGGGAATCCATTCTGTCTCTACATCTACATGGTCATTATAACCATGACACACCCAATCATCTCTCAGAATAAGGCTTTGATCCAAGACAATCGATGGTGATGTCTACTTCTTGATGTCCTTGATGTCTTTTATCCACATAGCCTCTAAAGCAGTTGTATAAATACATTTATACA